>PVKP010009290.1:0-68796 GCA_004027715.1 Plecturocebus donacophilus
ACAAAGACACACACACACACACACACACACACACACACACACACACAGATTTATTTTAAGCATGGACACTCAAACAGCTGCCTTGGCTGCTTACAGAAGTTGACAAGTCTGAAATCTGCAGGCCAGGGATTTCTGTGCCATGGTCTTGAGGCAGAGTTTCTTCTTTGGGAAACCTCCAGGATTTTCTTCCTTTTTATGGCTGAAGAATATTCCCTTATGAATAATGCTGCAGTGAACGTGGGTATGCAGATTAATCTGTGATAAACCCTGCTTTCATTTCTTGGGGTAGATGTTTCCAGCAGTCAGATGGCTGGAGCACAAATGGTCATTCTGTGTGTAACTTTGAAGAACCATCATGCTGTTTTCAACAGTATCCATGCCGTCTCACGTACCCACCAAGAGTGCACAGGGGTTCTACTTTCTCCACATCCTTACCAGCGCTTGTTATTTTCTGGGTTTTTTTGTTTTTTGTTTTGAGATGGAGTCTCGCTCTGTCACCAGGCTGCAGTGCAGTGACGTGAGCTTGACTCATTGCAACCTCCACCTCCCGGGTTCAGGCGATTCCCCTGTCTGAGCCTCCCGAGTAGCTAGGATTACAGGCATTCACCACCACATCTAGTTAATTGTTGTATTTTTAGTAGAGGTGGGTTTTGCCATGTTGGCCAGGCTGGTCTCAAATTCCTTACCTCAGGTGATCTGCCTACTTTAGCCTCTCAAATTGCTGGGATTACAGGCGTGAGCCACTGTGCCTGGCCTGATTTGCAAATGTTTTCTCCCATTTTGTGCATTTTCACTTTGTTGGTAGTGTCCTTTGATGAACAAAGGTTTTTGGTTCTAATGGCCATTGTATCATTTTTTTCTTGTGTTGCCTGTGAGGAGGTAGATTTAGACAATGTTGTATGAGGCTCTGGTTGGTCATCAGCAGCTTTGGTGATGTGCATCCAGACCAGCAGTCTTGCCCTCTAGGGGACATCTGTCCATGAGTGGAGACATTTTTGGTTGTTAAGATATTTGTCAGCTATATTTGATTAGTGGAGGGCAGGGATGCCACTCACCCTCCTGCAGTGCATAGTCCGGCCCCATCAGAGACTCAGCCCGCTCCAGGCCCCATGGATGTCACCTGTAACATGATTGAGTTACCATGATTGAGGAACCCTGATCTGAAGGTTTCTGAGAGTGTCTTACATGTGGGCCACTTCATTCCCTGTACCAAAGGCTGGCAAAAGGGAAAGAATTTGCCAGCCCTCCCAACATCCAAGTGGCCACATGGAATCCTCAGAAGGGAAGGATTGAGGTTCTGCCCAGCTCTGTCACCAGTTCCCGGAGCCCAGACACAGCTTCCCTCCCGGGGTCACAGTCATGAGGTTGGATTTCACTTACCCTGTGCCAGAGCCAATGGTAAAAAAAAGGCCGGTGGGGCCAACAAAAGTTGAATTTATTTGATCTTGCTTTAAAAAAAAAAGACAAAAACATGTCCAGATGTGATGGCTCACACCTGTAATTCTAGCACTTTGGGAGGCCAAGGCAGGTGGATCACCCGAGGTCAGGAGTTCGACACCAGCCTGGCCAACGTGGTAAAACTCTGTCTCTATTAAAATACAAAAAAATAGCCAGGTGTGGTGGTGAACGCCTGTAATCCCAGCTACTAGGAGGTGGAGGCAGGAGAATTGCTTGAACCCAGGAGGTAGAGGTCACAGTGAGCTGAGATCACGCCATGGCACTCCAGCCTGGGTGACAGGAGCAAAACTCAGTCTCAAAAAGAAAAAACAAAAATAGGCCGGGTGCGCTGGCTTATACCTGTAATCCTAGCACCTTAAGAGGTCAAGGCAGGTGGATCGCTTGAGTCCAGGAGTTTAAGACCAGTCTGGGTGACAAGGAGAAACCTTGTCTCTACAAAAAATGCAAAAATTAGCTGGGCATGATGGTGCACACCTGTAGTCACATCTACTTGACAGGCTGAGGTAGGAGGATTGCTTGAGCCTGGATTAGGGCTGCAGTAAGCTGTGGTTGTACCACTGTACTCCAGCCTGGGCAACAGAGTGAGACTCTGTCTGAAAAAAAATAAAATAACAAATTAGGTTGGTATGTGGTCTCAAGATTTTTACATTTTTTCATGAGATGAAATTCACATAACATAAAATTAGCCATTTTTCAGTGAACAGTTCAGTGGCGTTTAGTATATTCACAATGTTGTACAATCGTCACCTTTATCAAGTTACAAAACTTTTTATTTGAGACAGGGTCTCACTCTGTTACCCAGGTTGGAGTGCAGTGGCACAGTCTTGACTCACTGCAGCTTCAACCTCCCAGGCTCAGGTGATTCTCCCACCTCAGCCTCCCAAGTAGCTGGGACTATAGGCCTATGCCACCATGCCCAGCTAATTTGGAAAATTTTTTGGTAGAGATAGAGTCTCACTATGTTACCCAGGCTCAAAAACTTTTTTTTTTTTTTTTTTTTTTTTGAGATAGAGTCTCACTCTATCACCGAGGCTGGAGTGCAGTGACATGACCTTGGCTCACTGCAACCTCTGTCTCCCGGGTTCAAGTGATCCTCCTGCTTCAACCTCCCGAGTAGCTGGGATTATAGGTGCCCACCACCATGCCCAGCTAATTTTTCTATTTTTAGTAGAGATGGTGTTTTGCCATGTTGGCCAGACTTGGTCTCAAGCTACTGACCTCAGGTGATCCGCCCGCCTTGGCCTCCCAAAGTGCTGGGATTACAGGCGTGAGCCACCATGCCCAGTTTCCTCTGTTTTATAGATGTAGAATTTGAGGCTCAGTAAGTGCCAAACTCACCTTTGGCTTTCCAGAAGTTGGGCCTGGAGATGGGAGGGGAGGGCAAGGAGGATTTGCCCAGGAGCTCTGGCTGTGGAAGTGTCTTAAAGTGGACATTTCCAAGGGCAGTGGGTGGTTCTGTCCCTCCCCTGTGGGGTCAGTGTGTGCTGCTATGCACAGAGCTTCTCCTGGGACTGGTGTGAAGATGGCTGCTCCCTCACACCCCCAGGCATCATGGTGTGCTTTGTGCCACCAGGTCCTCTGTCACCCTAATGCTACAGACGAGGAGCAGAGAAGTCAAGGGCTTTTTCCTGGAAGGGGCAAAGCCTGGATCACTCCAGGCCCCTCTCCCTGTTCTTCTGTCCTGACGGTGTTGGCTCTAGAACTTGGATCTGCAGAGGGGCCTCAGGGGCTGCACCAAGTATATGACAAGAGAGAGCCATTGGCTGGGACCCATGACTGCCCTGCTCAGCCAGAACAGCCCAGAGCAGGGCTTCTCCACGTTGGCACTGTTGGCATTTGGGCCGGATGGCTCTCCATGTGGGACTGCCTGTGCTGGCAGGAGCTTTTCTAGCTGCCCGGGTCGCTGCCTACTAGAGGCCACTTACAACCCCCTCCCCAGACTTGACAAAAATGTTTCCAGACCTTGCCACCAGGTGGGAACCCCAGGCTTAGAGCATACAGCAGAGTCCAGAGCTTGATGGCCCTTGCTCTGTAACTTACCAGTTCAGTGATTCTGGGTAAGTTCCTTAACACTTTTGTGCCTTGGTTTCCCCATCTGCAAGATGGAGATAGTAACAGCATTGACCCACTGGTTATTGTGATGGTTAAGTAAGTTCCTGTGTGTTTGTTTTATTGATTTAGTTTTTGAAACAGGGTATCACTCTGTCACCCAGGCTGAAGTGCAGTGGCATGATCACGGCTCGCTGCGGCCTCGACCTCCTGGAAGCAAGTGATCCTCCTACCTCAGCCTCTTGAGTAGCTAGGACTACAGGCACACACCACCATGCCCAGCTAGTTTATTTATTTTCTGTCGAGACAAGATCTCACTGTCTTGCCCATGCTGGTCTTGAACTCCTGGGCTCAAACAATCCTCTTGCCTCAGCCTCCCAAAGTGCTGGGATTACAGGCATGAGCCACGTGCCAGGTCCCTGCTAGATGTTTCATAGGGGAACTTTAGGAGCCCTGTAAGGCCTTCATCTTCCTTTCTATTAGAAGCATTTTCTGGCTGGATGCGGTGGCTCCCTCCTATAATCCCAGCACTTTGGGGGCTGAGGCGGGCAGATCATCTGAGGTTAGGAGTTTGAGACCAGCCTGGCCAACATGGTGAAACCCCATCTCTACTAAAAATACAAAAATTAGCGCAGCGTGGTGACAGGCGCCTATAATCCCAGCTACTCAGGAGGCTGAGGTAGGAGAATTACTTAAACCTGGGAAGTGGAGGTTGCAGTGAGCTGAGATCATACCATTGCACTCCAGCTTGGCGGACAAGAGCACGACTGAATCTTAAGAAAAACAAATCATTTCCCTTGCCCTCTTGCCATGAATTTCTAGAGACTATGCTTTCTCTGTCTCAGGACCTGTGATCCAGTTGGTGGACAGTGGTGATGACAGAGAGGACACCCCGGTGAGAATGGAGTGGTACCGAGTGTTCTCGGCACGATGCCAGAGGCCTGGCCACCCGCTCTCAAGTCAGAGGCCAGCCCCAGTCAGGGGCTTGGCCAGACCTGAGCAACCAAGAGGTGGCCCCCCACCAGGAAGAGGGGCTTCCCATGGGGCTGACAAGCCGTACACCTGCCCCGAGTGTGGCAAAGGCTTCAGCAAAACGTCCCACCTGACCAAGCACCAGCGCACACACACGGGTGAGCGGCCTTACAAGTGCCAGGTGTGCGGGAAGGGCTTCAGCGACCGCTCCAACTTCAGCACACACCAGAGGGTGCACACAGGCGAGAAGCCCTACCCATGCCCCGAGTGCGGGAAGCGCTTCAGCCAGAGCTCCAGCCTGGTTATCCACCGCAGGACGCACAGCGGGGAGCGGCCCTACGCCTGCACCCAGTGCGGGAAGCGCTTCAACAACAGCTCCCACTTCAGCGCCCACCGCCGGACGCACACAGGTGAGAAGCCCTACACCTGCCCGGCCTGTGGCAAGGGCTTCCGCCGGGGCACCGACCTGCACAAGCACCAGCGGACCCACACGGGGGCAGGCTCCCTGCTGACGCTCCCGCCAGTGGCTCCTGGAGGCCCCGGGGCCAAGGCCTGATCACCATGCCTGAAGCTCCCTTTCCAGGACTCTCGTCCCTGGGCACAGAATTCAGGAAGCTGCCAGAGACCCTGGTCCGAAAGTATCGCCTGTTGCCTCGCGTGGCCCAGTATGAGGCCAGCAGGAGACATTTGGGATGCTCAGACCAAGGAGGAAGCTGGGCACTGGGCACAGAGCAAGGGCAAGGACAGGCTGTGTGGGTGTCCAGTGGTGGCCAGAACAGACGAGACAGAGTGGAGGCTTCAGACACGGCGACACACTCAGGAGGCCAGAGGCCCGCACCCAAGGTGCTGGTGGGGCTGGCTCCTGGAGGGCCTAGGAGGCTCCATCAGCCGCCTCCAGCGTCCAGTGGCTGCTGGCGTGTACCCTCATCACTGTGTCCCTACCCTTCCTCTGTGTGTCTGTGACCCAGTGCGCCATCTTCGTGTGTCCTCCCCTGCCCTTTTTTTAGACAAGGCCTTGCTCTGTCACCCAGCTGGGAATGAAGTGCCATGATCATAGCTTACTGCAGCCTTGAACCCCTGGGCTCAAGCGATCCTCCTGCCTTGGCCTCCTGAGTAGCTGGGTTACAGATGTGTGCCACCATGCCCAGCCTCTTTTTGGTAGGGCCACCACTCACTTGGTTTAGGGTCCCCCAATTCACTGTAACCTCATCTTAACTAATATCATCAAAACCCGTGTTTGCAAACAAGGTCACATTCTGAGGTCTGAGTGGATATGAATTTGAGGGGCCCCTCTCTGGGGCTGTAAGGAGCCCTGATGTATCCTAGCCTTCCCAGGACCTGGTCTCCAGCTTCTCCTCCATCCTGCCAGGGTTTCCACATGAAGCCTGGGGCTGGCCAGCATTCTGTTCCCTTTTGTAGATCCATATCTGCTCTGCCAGGGTGGCAGACACCTGGGGCGGGAACACAACCCTGAGTTTCATCTTCCTGACCTGTTGCCAGGGATGTGACGGGCCTGACACCTCCCCAGGGACGGGGCTCAGGGCTGCCTTTGTTTCTGGCTCCTTAGTGTCTGGGACATCGCTTTCCATGGTCGCCCCACTTTTGTCTTTCTAAGGTAAGAAGCCTTCACCTTCCAGCTTCTGTCTGGCCTGTGCAGTGTGGGAGCGTCTGGTCTGTGCACATCGTCTCAGCGTGTGAGTGGCTGAGGCAAGCAGTGTAATAGAGTTTTTGGTGCGTGTAGTTGTCTCAGAAGTCATAGAACAGCTGTGGAAACCACTGGGTTCTGGAATGTTCCAGCTGGGCAGTGGTGGTTCCTCATGGGTAGGTAGCCTTGGCCCTCGTCCCAGCCTGGGAGGCTTCATGCCATTTGTCACCCGTGTATACGTGCACAGTTTGATCCTGTGGCACAGCCGATGTTCCAGCTGCATGACCTGCCCTCTCCTCGTTCCCTTAACTAACATTTAATGTCAGAGGCCAGGCATGGTGGCTCCCGCCCATAATCCCAGCACTTTGAGAGGCCAAGACAGGTGGATTGCTTGCTTGAACCCAGGAGTTCAAGACCAGCCTGGGAAATATAGAAAGACCCCATCTCTCTTAAAAAAAAGTAGCCGGGCTTGATGGCACATGCCTGTAGTCCCAGCTACTTGGGAGGCTGAGGCCAGAGGATCACTTGAGCCCAGGTAGTCGAGCTGTGATTGCGCCACTGCACTCAGCCTGGGTGACAGAGTGAGACCCTGTCTCAGATAAATAATAATGAAAAAAAGTTGGTGCTGGCCGGCGCAGTGGCTCATGCCTGTAATCCCAGCACTTTGGGAGGCCGAGGTGGGCGGATCATCTGAGGTCACCAGTTGGAGATCAGCCTGGCCAACATGGTGAAATCCTGTCTCTAATAAAAATTTTAAAATTAGCTGGGCATGGTGGTGGGCACCTACAGTCCCAGCTACTCTGGAGGCTGAGGCAGGAAAATAGCTTGAGCCTGGGAGCCAGAGGTTGCAGTGAGCTGACGCTGTGCCACTGCAGTCCAGCCTGAGCAACAGAACGAGATTCTATATCAGGAAAAAAAAAAAAAAAAAAGTAGTCAGTGCTTCTGGCCCCTGTGTACTCTGTCCTGTGTCTGCAGAGTGGGGCTGCCTGGTTGAGGAACGGCTTTTAACTTCTAGATCAGCTCTGGGAGCTCTCATGGGGCATAAGATACCCAGCTAGATGTGGCCAGGTCACCCTCCCACCAGTGAGCACAACACCTGGTGTTGCTGACACCCATCTGCCCAGTGCAGCCTGAGCCCCCAGGCCTCTCACATGAAGGCCTGTGCCGGAGAGGCAGCCTGGGGGGAAGTGTGCTGGGGGTCTGCCCACTTGCTTTGCTCTGCTGTGGCCATGGCCTCCCGCTGGCTCAGAGGGTCCCTTCCCATCTGGGCGTCATCCTCATTGTCCACGTGATGGAGTGGCACAGGAGCTGTGAGTCCCAGGTGCATGCATGTTGTGATGTTCTCTCGGGCATTCCAGTGGGGGAGCCCCCATAATTGTCTTTTTTTTTTTTTTTTGAGATGGAATTTTGCTCTGTTGCCAGGCTGGAGTGCAGTGGCGAAATCTAGGTTCAGTGCAACCTCCGCCTCTGGGGTTCAAGCAATTTTCCTGCCTCAGCCTCTTGAGAACTTGGGGCTACAGGCATGGGCCACCACACCCAGCTAATTTTTGTATTTTTAGTAGAGACAGGGTTTCATCATGTTGGCCAAGATGGTCTTGATCTCTTGATCTCGTATCTGCCTGCCTCAGCCTCCCGAAGTGCTGGGATTACAGGCATGAGCCACCACACCTGTCCATGATTCTCTGTCTGGGTGGAGGAACTAGGGCACTGGGAGCGTGAAAACCTTGCCTAGGTGGTGGAGCCAACTTAGGACCCAGGTCTGACTTCCCGTCCCTTTCCCCTTACCTTGACAGACACAGTAATTCAGAGTTGAACTTGGAACAATTTATTTTCCATCATTGTGGAACATTCTCAGTGAGCTTACTGGCATTAAAGGGGTGGGGGATGGAAGAAAATGGGGTTAAAGAATAAAAACAGCTTTTGCTCTTGACAGCTAGGCAGCAACAGCAGAGGCTGCCAGGCTGTGAGGGCAGAGTATGGGGTTGTAGCCTGGTCTGGCTGCATGTGCCCCAAGCAGAGGGGGCAGGGGAGGGTCTCTGCAGGTGGGAGAGGGCCTGGGAGCTGGGAGGCAGCCTGGCCTTGAGCCCTGCAGGAGGGGCCTCCTGGGACTTTGTGGTATCCTGTCTTGCCTTTGGCTTTTAAGGAAAACACCACTCATCATTGGGAGTGAGGTCAGGTGTGGGGTCCCAGCTGCTAGGTCACATGGGGTCTGGAGAGCAGAGGTCTGTGGCCCCAGTCTTGGTAGCCTGTGGCCATGGCCAGTCAGGGCCTGTCTTTTGCCTGGTACGGAGCTTGATGTGAAGAGACCCTTGCCCATCCTTAGTGGCATGGCAGAGCGGGGTGAGCCACAGGGGAGGCTGGGACACTTGACCAAAGGCCAGGCGCCCTGCTATGCTGCCTGAGTCCGAGGTGCAGTGGCGCCCGAGGTGGTGATTTCTCTGTTCTTCCCACAGAGCAGGCAGCAGGACACATCCTGGAGACAAGTTGGGGGAGAGAACAGGTGCCCAGGTCAGGGCTGATCCCAGCAGTTACAAAAGCTTCCTGTGAAGATGGGGCTACAGGATGGTGCTGGCAAAGAAACAGGACCCAGGAAGACCAGGCATGTCCTGTCGGTGGGGTGGGTCTTGGCAAGGGGCAAGCAGCTGTCCCCAGCTCTTGCTGGTGATTAGCAACTGAGGCCGCTGCTCTACTCTACACAGGACGTTTCCAGGGGTTTCCTGTATTCTGTCTAGATTCATAAAGGTCAAAGGCCTTGAGAGTCTATGTGTGCCTATGTTAGGTAAAGAAGAGAAAGAGCCAGTTCTCACCGTTGCCCCCCTTTCGAAAAGTTCATTAAGAGCCAGGCGTGGCATTTCCCCGTCCTGCTGTCCCTGCCCACCTCTTAGAGGACCAGACTCCTTTATCCCAAGCTGTTGTCCGTGTCAGGTACAGATTTGTGTCTGTGTCCTTGCTCTAAAGGCATGCACCTGTGACTGAGCTCTAACAGCGTTGGTGACAGACCGCGGTCTGAGGGTCCCTGCCTCTAGAAGGCCCCTGCTAGTGGAAACGCAGGAAGAGCAAAGGGACAGCAGGGCCCAGGGTCCATGGCAAGTCAGCCCGCCCCCGCCCACTCCTGGGATCCCACTACCTGGGGTGTCTACAGTTGGCCCAGAGGAGGTTCCAGGGCCTCCCTGGCTGCCTCTGGCTCTAGAGTGTCCCCTAGGGCCCTGGGCCTGCCTCCTGAGAGTCGGGCCTGGGCATTCTGCCCCTCAGCACAAAGCTTCACGTGTTGTTTCCTCCAAGTTCCTGATCTAGCCGCATCTTCAGGGACCTGAGTCCCCCGACTACCAGGCCCCTTGCTGGCAGGCAGCTCAGGCTGGGCTGTCTTGTTCCGAAAGGCCCTGAGCTGCTGGAGAAGCTGGCTCTTCCCAGTACAGCTCCTGTGACACGAGACCAAACTCACTCAACCCTGTGGGGGCCGCACCTCCCAGCACTCGCCACTGAAACGGGAGAAAAGCAGGTGGGCCAGCTCCCATTTCAGGGTAAGAATGCCATTCAGGTGGGTCACTGCTGAGACCCAGTGGGCATGGGCGAGATGATGGAAGCTGTGCCGCCTCCTGCCCTATGCGGTAGGTGCAGCAGGACCTCACCACAGGCGTTAAATGTGCCAGGTGGAGGGCTTCCTGCAGGAAGCAGAGGTGGGATATCCACAGGTGGCGGGAGGCCCCTTGGTGGTTACCGTAGCCCCAGGGAGGAAGGAGATGCCCCCTCTGCGTCTCCCATAGCAGCCGTCTCCTCTTCCTCCTCCTCCTCCTGGCTATCAGAGGAGCTGTAGAGGAAAGAAATAGGTTTTCGGATGTGCTCACTCCACCCAGCATTCCGACTCTTGTTGGGGCTTGAGGCAGTTGGGCTTCCCTGGTGACCCAACACAAGAGGGTAATGGCCACACTGGAGGCCGGCGGACATCCTGCCAGGAGGCGAGGGCAGGTGTGGGCGATGTCCTCCAGCTTAATGTGTTGGGCTCAAGCCCAGCTTGAGGGGGTATGCCCCGTGCCTCTCTTCCCTCCCTCCCTCCAGAGACCCAGGGGGACTCTAGGCCAGGCCCAGTTCACCCATGCTAAAAGCACTTTTCAATTGAGCCACGATCCAAAGCCTTTTGAAGTCCCTGGTCCTTCCCAGTGGGATCCACCAGAAGCTTTATGAGGTCAACAGGTAACTTTGCAAAGTAGAGGCTGCCATGGGGTAGTCACTGCCCTCCGGACCTTTCCGGGAACAGGTGGCCTGGTGGCTCCGTCTGCCGCAGGTCAATGAAGATGGTGGGGGGCTCCGTGTTAAGCCTCATGGGCTTGGCCAGCTGTGGGCCTGACCCAGCCTGGGAGCCTGGTTTCCTTGAAGCACATCTGAGATGAGAGAAGCAGGCATTGTGGAGTCACTTGTCTGTGATGCCTCTGTCCAGTCACAGTGCTCGTGGCTGCCACCTAGTGAGTGCCCACTCTGCCAGCAGGCACATCAAACATATTTGCTCTTTTACTCTTCAGAACAGCCCTCAAGATTTAGGCCAGCGCTGGCCAACAGGACTTCCCTGATGATGGCAATGCTCTCTATCTGTGGTAAGTAGAGCCATTTGCACAGATGGCTAAGTTTACATTTAAGCCAATTATAAGCAAATGAATAAAAAATTTAGTTCCTCAGTCACACTAGCCATGGTGTTTAAAACTAGGTGTTTAACAGCCACACATGGCTAATGGCTGTCATGGTGAACAGTGCAAGTCTCGCCATTTCTTTTTTCTTTTTTTTTTTTTTGAGGAGGAGTCTTGCTCTGTTGCCCAGACTGGACTGCAGTGGCGAGACCTTGGTCACTGCAACCTCTGCCTCCTGGGTTCTAGCAATTCTCCTGCCTTACCCTCCTGAGTAACTGGGATTATAGGCATGCACCAGCAAGCCCAGATTATTTTTTTGTATTTTTAGTAGAGATGGGATTTCGGCATGTTGGCCAGGCTGGTCTCAAACTCCTGACCTCAGGCAGTCCACCCCCCTTGGTCTCCCAAAGTGCTGGGATTATAGGTGTGAGCCACCATGTCCAGCCAGGCCTAGCCATCTCTGTTAGGTACTTTTAATCTCCAGGCACAGAAATCCACTGCTGCTCAGGTGAAAAGGGATTCACTGGCTCTCAGATTCCTAAAGGGGAGAGCAGGCAGATCGCAGGGCCTTACGGGACCCTGGGGCTCTGCGTCCACCTCTGCCTCTCTCAGCTTCACTGCAGCTTGCCTTTCTCCCTGTGGGGAGTGACTGCCTGATCAGATGTTTGAGGGTGACTGAGCAAATGCACATCGAGCACCCCACCCTTAGTAGGCCCAGTCAGTGCTGCCAAACCATAGGGCCCTTCTAAAGGACCACAGGAGCCATGCCTGGCTACAAGTCCCACCTGTTTTGGGCCTTTGCCTCCTCGGTGTCCTGGCGGGTGTTGGCAGGCACCTTCCGGGCACAAGCAGAGGCCCCGGACTGCGTGGTGCACAGGAGGGCCAGCTGTTCCATGAGCCTGTCGTGAGCGCTTGGCAACGTGCGGTCTGAGGACGGCCAAAGGAGGCTGATTACTGGGGACTTGGCCCCAAGTGTGGCTTACAGCAGCTCAAGCCTCAGGATCCCTGGGGTCTCTGCGTGTGAATGGACCTCAGACCCCTCCACTGCCCCTGCCCAGCCCTCTCACTGCTCGACCATCTGAGGACTCCACCTGTGACTCAACAGAGCTGGCAGGGGTGGAATCTTTATGAGCAGGGCCTGTGGCACATGAGCTTTGAGAAGCAGGAGTGACATATTTTTTAAAAGTTTATCCCACTTCCTCATGCCCGGGTCCCACTTATCACAGGTGATCATAATGAACAGTTCTGTGTGCTGATGTAAAATAATAATAATAATAATAATAGGGTCATCCTCTATAGGTTTTTTTCAACTTAACTTTTTTCACTTTGTATATTACCTCCTTCCACGTTAACCTACAGAGATCCCCTCATTGAGCTGCAGTGTATTCTGTGCTAGAATAATCTAGCTGGACTCCTACTAAATATGGGTTGTTTCCAGCTTTTCAGATTTTTCTTTTTTTTTTTTTTGAGACGGAGTCTCACTCTGTCGTCAGGCTGGAGTGTAGCGGCGCATTCTCAGCTGACTGCAACCTCCGACTCACTGGTTTAAGTGATTCTCTTGCCTCAGTCTCCCGAGTAGCTGGGCGCCACCATGCCCAGCTAATTTTTGTATTTTTAGTGGAGACGGGGTTTCACCATGTTGGCCAGGATGGTCTCGATCTCCTGACCTCAGGCAATCTGCCTGCCTCAGCCTCCCAAAGTGCTGGGATTACAGGCGTGAGCTACCACGCCCGGCCAGCTTTTCAGATTTTTAAACAACACTGCAGCAAACATCTTTGAACACACATCTTTACCTACTAGAATAAGAGTGTAGGACAAATTTTCCCAGCGAGATAGCTTGATCAAAAGGTATGTGCCTTTAAAATAGAGAATACAGGCTGGGCATGGTGTCTTGAACACACATCTTTACCTACTAGAATAAGAGTGTAGGACAAATTTTCCCAGCGAGATAGCTTGATCAAAAGGTATGTGCCTTTAAAATAGAGAATACAGGCTGGGCATGGTGGTGCACACCTGTAATCCCAGCACTTTGGGAGGTCGAGGTGGGTGGATCACCTCAGGTCGGGAGTTCAAAGACCAGCCTGACCAACATGGAGAAACCCCATCTCTAATAAACATACAGAATTAGCAGGGCAAGGTGGCTCATGCCTGTAATCCCAACTACTCGGGAGGCTGAGGCAGGAGAATTGCTTGAACCCAGGAGGCAGAGGTTGCAGTGAGCCCAGATCACGCCACTGCACTACAGCCTGGGCAACAAGAGTGAAACTCTGTCTCAAAAAGAAAAAAAAGAATACATTCTGCCCCACTCTCCTCCACAAAGGGAGTGCCAATCACACACACATGCACACGCACACACACAAACACACACACACATTCTCCATAAGGGTGGACTTCTCTACCTCCTGCCATAAGGGGTGTGAATTATAAACAGAATGTTATTTAAGACAGCTCAGGGGCTGTCAGTCACAGGGGAGCCTTTGCCTTGGGACAAGAGGAGAGGCGGAAGCTCCACACCTGCCTCCCCTCGCCTTTGCGGCCCCAGTGGGTGGGGAGGGGTTGGAGAGCTTTCGTTCTACTTGCAGGACTTCCCAGAGCAAAGCCAAGAGTGTAGTGACAGTGGTGACATCCTTTGCCTCCCTTTTTACATGGAGAGGCCAGGGGAAGCAGGAGTGTGCTTAGGAGCTGACTGTGCACAGAAGGTGGGGCTAAGGAAGAGGAAAGGGAAGGCAGGAAGGCCCAGAGAGGTGGAGGAGGAAGTATGGGTCCTGGGGTAGGGATGTGTGTCGGTAGGCCTCTTCTTTGTCCCTGGGACCTGGCCCATGCCTAGCACATAGCAGGTGGTCACATATATGCTGAATGAATGAAGTCTTTCAAGGACTGGCAGCATGAGTGTTCAGGGCTAGGCCTGCAGGGAAAACACCTGTGGGCTGCAAGGCTGTCTGTGCCTTAGGATCCCAGGGAGGAGCTGCTTGTGGGGGTTCACTTGGGCTCCAGTGTTCAAGGTCAGACCTTGAATTTGGCAGCAGTCAGCTGCCCACCACGTAGTTGCAGGTGCACAATTTCCCTGGTTGTCTTCTTGCCCCGCCAGACTCTGAAGGATGTAATCCAAATCCCACGCTTCAAGTTGCTGAAATCATTAAAACCAGTGATTATGAGGACGCTGAGGGGTCCCAGAGGCACGAATACCTGCTTCACAGCTGCTGTAACCCATGGAGATGGTCATTGGATGTTGGGGGTAGAAAACAGGAAGGAAATGCACGACAGGGTTTGCAAATGGCCTCACCTTACCTTTTGATTACAGATTGAATGCCTCCATTAAGGTGGCGCCTGTACTTTGCCACCTCCTTCCTATGCTTTTTTGGGGATCAGTACTTTTGTTTGTGGCACAAGGACATTGTTTGTCCTCAAGGAAACCCTGTGTTGTTGTTTAGTTTTGATTTGGAGACAGAGTCTCACTCTGTCACCCAGGCTGGATGACAGTGATCTTGGCTCACTGCAACCTCTGCCTCCCGGTTACAGGCATGTACCACCACATCTGGCTTTTTTTTTTTTTTTTTATTTTTTTTTATTTTTAGTAGAGACGGGCTTTCACCATATTGGCCAGGCTGGTCTCAAACAAACTCCTGACCTCAGGTGATCCACCAGCCTCAGCCTCCCAAAGTATTGGGATTACAGTCATGAGCCACTATGCCCAGCCTAATTTTTGTATTTTTAGTAGAGACAGGGTTTCACCATGTTGGCCAGGCTGGTCTTGAATGCCTGACTGCAAGTGACCCATCCTCCTCGGCCTCCAAAAGTGCTGGGATTACAGGTGTGAGCCACTGTGCCCAGCAAAACCCTGTGTTGTTTTAAGAAAAACTATTTAGGTTCACCGGGCACGGTGGCTCACGCCTGTAATCCCAGCACTTTGAGAGGTCCAGGTGGGCAGATCACGAGGTCAGGAGTTCAAGACCAGCCTGGCCAACATGGTAAAATCCCGTCTCTACTAAAAATACAAAAATTAGTTGGGCGTGGTGGTGTGTGTCTGTAATCCCAACTACTAGGGAAGCTGAGGCAGGAGAATCACTTGAACCTGAGAGGTGGAGGTTGCAGTTAGCCGAGTTCATGTCACTGCACTCTCATTTAGGTGACAGAGTGAGAGTATGTCTCAAAAAAAAAAAAAAAAAGAAAAAAACTATTTGGGTTCATACAGGTTCAGAATATTTGAAGGTTAAAAAGTTTTGTTAAGGATCAAGCTGTTCCAGGCAGGAGCTAAAACTGGAAGGCTTGGCAGTGAGTGCTTAGGGGCAGAGTGGGTGTGAGGAGGAGGGAGGAAATTAATCAAGAATTCATGCTTATCATATGACCTTTCAACTTTCTCAAGCCCTCTAAGTGGAGAAAAACAAGTTTTTAGGTGAGCAGAAAGAACAGTTGATTTAAACAGTAATGAAGATGACTTCTGTGTATACCTGGTGCCAGTTTTCTCTAAGCTGTTAAGAAAAATTATCCAAAATTTGTAAAACAGAGAGGTGTGATGGTTACTTTTCTGTTTAGTAGACAAGCTAACTCCTCTAGGACAATGAATATAGCAAGCATATCTCCTCATTCCTCTCTTTTTCCCCAGTGTTTTACAAAATCCCCATTTCTTTTTTTTTTTAGATGGAGTTTCACTTAGTCACCCAAATTGGAGTGCAGTGGTATGATCTTGGCTCACTGCAAATTCTATCTCCTGGGTTCAAGGGATTCTCCTGCCTTAGCCTCCCAAGTAGCTGGGACTACAGGCATGCACCACCACACTTGACTAATTTTTGTATTTTTAGTAGAGTTGGGGTTTCCCCATGTTGGCCAGGCTGGTCTCGAGCTCCTGATCTCAGGTGATCCTCCTGCCTTGGCTTCCCAAAGTGCTGAGATTACAGGGATGAGCCACCAGGCCCGGCAAAAATCCCAATTTCTCATGATCTCATTAAGCCAGCTCTGTCATCCTGCTGGTTCCCTCATTAATTCACTAAATACAACTTTTTACCAGGTGCTCACTAGTTTATGAGAATGAGGGCTTTCATATTTTTAGATCAGGCTGTGACAGAACCGGTTTCTATATTTTAGATACAGTTATATATGTATTTATAAAAATGCTTGGGAGTAGAATTCCTTTTCTCTCTCTTTTTTTGAGACAGAGTTTTCCTCTGTCACCAGGCTGGGGTGCAGTGGCGTGATCTCGGCTCACTGCAACCTCTATCCCCCAAGTTCAAGCAATTCTCCTGCCTCAGCCTCCCAAGTAGCTGGGACTACAGGCATGCACCACCAAGCTGGGCTAATTTTTTGTATCTTTAGTAGAGATGGGGTTTCACCATGTTGGCTAGGATGGTCTTGATCTCCTGACCTCGTGCTCTGCCCGCCTTGGCCTCCCAAAGCGCTGGGATTATAGGCGTGAGCCACTGCACCCAGCCCCTTTTCTCTCTCTTTTTAAATTTATATATTATTATTTCTTTTTTTTTTTTTTAGAGATGAGGATCTTGCTGTGCTGGTCTCAAACTCCTGGGTTCTCCCCCGGCCTCCCAAAGTACTGGGATTACAGGTGTGAGCTGCTGTGCCTGGCTTTCTTTTCTCTCTTTAAAGAAGGCAGGCCCTGCTTGTTCTGTGTTCTTGTAGACCCTTCCCAAGATGTGCTCTGCTGGGACCCCCCCCAAACCCCTGCTAAGTCGGGTACACAGAATGGTGGATCATGGGCCTAAGGTCCTAGTGGGCAGACCTCAAGCTGCTTCTAGCCCCGGCCCACAGGGATAGTGGCCATGCCACAGGTGACAGGCCTGAGGAACAGCCAGGCACGGGGAGTCACCTACCTGAAACGAGAGCACTGGTGGTCCCTCCCGAGGCTCCGCGAGGGGTATTCTGGGCCTGGGAGCTGACTCCATAGCAGGGCAGGGCACCTCCTTCACCCGGCCTTGGTCACTGCTGGCCGGGCTGCAGGCATCCCAGGTGACTTTCTGGAGGATGTCCCTCTCTATCATTTTCCTTCTCTCTCGTCGGAGGGCCCGGTGGTTCATAGATTCTCGTGAGACAGTGCTAGGGGGCTCTGCCTTCAGGTCTCCTTCATGGCAGGAGAGAGTGGCTTCGGCCTGTGTGTCCCATGGAGGACCCTGGGATCCTTTGGTGTTGAAAGTCAGACTTCCAAGGTCACCTTCCAGCCACCCGGGGGTCTCCTTGGCCATCCCAAGAAGAGAGAGAACCTCACAAGGGCATTCAGAAGGCCTGCCAGGGTCTCTTCCTTCTTGAGAGGACACATCCTTTGTCCTTGTGTTCTGCATGCTCCCAGGTTCTGTGGCGAATTCTGCAGGCACCAGAACTGGCTGTCAAGAATACAGGTGTGTTCAATTAGCATCCTCAAAAACATGCTTCAGGGAATTTTTTTAATAGTAAAATATGTACATAATTTTTTTTTTTGAGGTGAAGTCTCGCTCTGTCACCCAAACTGGAGTGCAGTGGTGCAATCACAGATCACTGCAGCCTCGATTTCCCTGGCTCAGGCGATTCTCCAACCTCAGCCTCCCAAGTAGCTAGGATGACAGACACATACTACCACACCCAGTTATTTTTTTTTCCTCTCATGAGGTTTCATTTTTTAAAATATTATTTTGTAGTGACAGACTCTGCAAAATAATTTTTTTTTGAGATGCAGTTTCGCTCTTGTTGCCCAGGCTAGAGTGCAATGGCGCAATCTTGGCTTACCGCAACCTTCGCCTCCCAGGTTCAAGCAATTCACCTGCCTCAGCCTCCCAGGTAGCTGGGATTACAGGCAATGGGCCACCACACCTGGCTAATTTTATATTTTAAGTAGAGATGGGTTTCTCCATGTTGTTCAGGATGGTTTCAAACTCCTGACCTCAGGTGATCTGCCCGCCTCAGCCTCCCAAAGTGCTGGGATTACAGGTGTGAGCCACTGCACCTGGCTGCAAAATAATTTTTTTTTTTTTGCAAAATTTTTTAAGTGTACATTTTACTAAAAATACAAAAATCAGCCAGCATGGTGGCGCACAGGTAATCCCAGCTACTCAAGAGGCTGAAGTGGGAGGATCGCTTCAGCCCAGGAGGTGGAGGCTGCGTTGAGTCATGAGGGCACCACTGTACTCCAGCCTGGGTGACAGAGCGAGACCCTGTCTCCAAAAAAAAAAGGACAGTTGGAAAGCTACTATTAAACATGGGTGGGCTAGAACACCACCACTGAGGCATCCCACTATTTAAATACAAGGCTAGAGTGGAATGTATTGTTACAGCAATGGGACAGTATTTAAATGATCAATAATGACAATGTTGGGGCTGAGAAACTGACACTCCAGGCTGGAGTACAAGCCAACCTTCCACCTCAGCCTCCTGCATAGCTGGGACCACAGGCGAGCTACCACACCCAGCTAATTTTTCAGAGCCCAGATTGCCAAAAAAAAAAAAAGAAGAAGAAGAAGAGAGAAAATCATCCAGAAGAGTTCCTAAAGTAATTGATTGTAGAAATGAGTTAGCAAAATTAAATCACCTGGAAATTATTCCACCTGAACCAACCAGAGTTTTTAGCCGCCCTGGGGATCTCTTGCCTGGGGATGTTTCAGAGCTAGTTCTAGCATGGCCAGGCTGATGAGGGATTTCCTTCAAGGTGATGGGTGGCGGCATGTCCTGGTTCTGTGAGATGATCTGGTTCAGTGCCTGTGCTCCCCATTCAGTTGGTTAACGATTCTCAGCAGAACACCTGAGAGAACTGAAGCTGGACCCAGGCCCCCCCACCCATTTTGGAAGTGGGTTAGGGCCTCTACTGTTTTCTTTCTTCCCCTTTCTTTTCTTTCTCTTCTTTCCTCTTTCCTTCCTTTCTCTTCCCTTCTTTCCTTCCTTCCTTCCCCTTTCTTTTTTTCTGTCTCTCTCTCTTTCTTCCTGACAGAGTCTTACTCTGTCACCCAGGCTGGAGTGCAGTGGCCCAATCTCTGCTCACTGTATCCTCTCTCTCCCAGGTTCAAGCGATTCTTCTGCCTTAGCCTCCTGAGTAGCTGGGATTACAGGTGTATGCCACCAAGCCCAGCTAATTTTTTGGGTATTTTCAGTAGAGATGGGGTTTCACCATGTTGGCCAGGCTAGTCTCAAACTCCTGACCTCAGCTTTTCCACCTGCCTTGGCCTCCCAAAGTGCTGGAATCACAGGCATGAATCACTGTGCCTGGCCTTCTACACTATTTTCATTGGAAACAGGACACTGAACCATCTCATCAAGATGAGCTGAACAGGTGGTCAGTCAGGGTCTGCCCAGTGATGAAAGCTAATAGATAGGCTTTATTTATAAAGGTAGCAATTAATTTTAAGCATCAAGCCATTAACTTTATTTATTTATTTATGAGACTGAGTCTTGTTCTTGTTGCCCAGGTGGGAGTGCAACGGTGCAATCTTGGCTCACTGAGACCTCTGTCTCCTGGGTTGAAGTGATTCCCCTGCCTCAGCCTCCCAAGTAGCTGGGATTACAGGTGGGCGCCACCATGACTGGCTAATTTTGTATTTTAGTAGAGACCGGGTTTCACCATGTTAGCCAGGATGGTCTCCAAGTCCCGAGCTCAGGTGATCCACCCACCTTGGTCTCCCAAAGTGCTGGGATTACAGGAGTGAGCCACTAAGCCCAGCCTTTTGTTTGTTTTTTAATAGACGGAGTCTCGCTCTTTCACCCAGGCTGCAGTGCAGTGGCGTGACCTTGGCACACTGCAACCTTGACCTCCTGGGTTCAAACAATTCTGCCTCAGCCTCCGGAGTAGCTGAGATTACAGGCACCTGCCACTACGCCCAGCTAATTTTTGTATTTTTAGTAGAGATAGTGTTTCACCATGTTGGCTAAGCTGGTCTCAAACTCCTGACCTCAAGTGATCCACCCACCTTGGCTTCCCAAAATACTGGGATTACAAGGCGTGAGCCTCTGTGCCCGGCCAGAAATAGGGTCTTGCTGTATTCTCCAGGCTGCTCTCAAACTCTTGGCCTCAAGGGAATCTGTATCTCAGCCTCCAACACTGGCACCACAGGCCTGCACCAGCGTGCTAGGTCCACATTTGCTCATTGTCTCCTGGGTTGTCCCTCCCACAAGGTCCAGCTTGTGCGCTTGCTTAGGGACTGACGGCGTCTTCCTCCCGCTCCCCACTGTAGCCTGCAGCAGTTTAATTTAGCAGTTTAGTAAACCAGAGTTCCTGTTACCTTGCTAGGTGCTTGGATGAGCCAGGTAGCCATGAAGCCAGCGGGTTAAGGGAGAGGCATTTAGGACAAGTGGTCGTGACACTGGCCAGAAGCTATTCAGGATGCCATGATAGAAAACAGAATAGGAGCCATCAACAGGAAGAGGAGGGGTCAATATCAGATGGAAAATCAAGCCCCCATGCTGGCCCTAAGGTGCCAGGCTCCCTGGGAGAAGGAGGTGCCTGGAGGTTAGATGTTGGGCATCTGAATACCTTGGCTTGTACATGGGAGAAAAAGGACTGGGTATTGTGGAAATGCTAGATAAGTGGTTTAGACCAGTCAGTTTATTATTTATTTATTTATTTTTGAGATGGAATCTCACCGTCACCCAGGTTGGAGTGCAATGGTGCGATCTCATTTCACTGCAACCTCCACCTCCCCGATTCAAGTGATTCTCCTGCCTCAGCTTCCCAAGTAGCTGGAATTACAGGTGCGCACTTCCATGCCTGGGGAATTTTTTGTTTCTTTAGTAGAGACGGGGATTCACCACATTGGCCCGTCTGGTTTCAAACTCCTGACCTTGTGATTTCCATCTGCCTCAGCCTCCCAAAGTGCTGAGATTACAGGTGTGAGCCACCGCAACTGGCCAATCACTTTAGACTTTCTTTGCATGCGTGCACACACATACATACACACCACACACACACAGTCACTCTTCTGTGTCCCACAGACCTTGGGAAGGGAATCTTCAGCTGCAGCAACCCAGGTCCTGGACTCGGCAGGGTCTTCGGCCAGCTCCTCCGACAGGTCTGGAATCAGGACCGTTTGTTTTCTCCGGAAGATGAACAGCTCCTCTTCCCCACAGTCTGACTGTGGACAGATGAGAGGGCTTTTTGGAGGACATGGCAAAGGTAGAGCCCTGAGGGCCCAGCTGCTCTCCACTGTCACTTCTAGCCCAGCTTGTCCAGCCCTGCTGCTCGGGAGCCTCGAGGAGATCCAGTTCTCTCCCAGTCATGTTTGCTATGCACAGCTTCTTGCCACTGTTTAGAAATCGGCCTGGCAGCACCACCTCGTGGAGATTGGGCCTCCTGGTTCTGTAAGTGTCTCACATACAGCAGGCGCTTCATCAATGCCTCGTGTGACATGAACAGGGCAGTGAGGTGGTAGCTGAAAGAGCAGAGTCCAGCCCTCCCTGTCCCCTGTGACCCTGAGCCATCACTTACTTACACAGCTTGGTTTGTGCTCTTAAATGGGGTGGGGCTCATACTCTCAAATGAGACTGAAGATGTGAAAACGCCCTGAGCACTGAGGCGTGGGGTCCCCTTAGGTACTCTTTAGCCTCACTATGCACTGGATGACGTCCAAGGTCCTAGAAGCTCTGTTGCTGGTACCCAAGTAGGACCCATACCAGCCCATTTCTTCTAAAACCCTTGCACTGTCTCAATGCCCAGTGCCACCCTGTGCACTGAGGAGCCCCTGCCTAGAGCATCTTCAGCGGGGTGTTACACCTGCACCTATGGCTATTGGTCTGAGTGTCTTCGAGGGCCATTTCAGGGACCCCATACCACAGCTGCAGAATCCCTCGAAGGCTTATCATAATACACTGGAACAGTACCTATTCTTGGTGGGTTTTCTGGCCCTGTCCTGGCCAAAGAGAGTGGAGAACAGTAGAATGTAAAGGACAGAGCCTCTGCATCAAGCCAATCTGTGTTCCAGGTCAGGGACAGAAACCCCACCGAAAGGGTCTGCCAAGATGCTGGGCATCAATACTTGTGCTCAGAGATGATGATGAAGGCAGAGGAAAGGGTAAAGAAGGAAACAGGCACCCAGAAAACAATGAGTGTGGCCATGTAATTCAAAGTAAAATGACAACAAACTCCACAGCTCAGCGGGAGAAGTCCAGAGAAGCGCTCCAAAGCTGTCCTGGTCAGTGTCATGCCTGATCTATTAGGACAAGGCATCCAGGGAGAAAGCTTTTGCTTACCAAGGAGGAGTCGGAGTCCAGAGATGGAAGCTGGTCTTTGACAGCCTTGAGAATGGCATCCCAGGGCCCCATCTGGGAGGCCCAGGGAGAGCCCAGCGAGGGTGCCATACCTTCGTCATTGGATGCCATGAGGGCCCAGGCTTCCGGATGCCTTCTCAGTGCACCATCATCCGAGGAGCTCTGTGGGGCACATGGAGTGACAGAAGAGGGTTTGGGCCACTGAAGGTCAGAAGAGTGGAGGCTGCCCTACCAGCTGTAGGAGACCAAACAGGCTGGCAGGTGTCACCTCCTGCCAGTTTCCTTCTGGTTATGCAAGCTCCTGTTACTGGCACTGTGTGTGTGTGTGCACATCCACTCACACATGCAGGTATGTGTGGAGCCTGCAGGTGTATCATGTATATAGTGATATATACATAATACACAGATATATGTATTGATATATGTGCACATGTAGATATATAAAATGCCATAGGTATATATGTTTATTTTTTATATATTCCATAAAGCATAACTATTATCTTCATTTCATAGGCTTAGGGTGTTTAGTAAATAGCAACAGTGGACTCTGAATCGGGAAATTTCAATCCTACTACCCTATACTGCCTTTTACCAAGGAACAGAAGAGAGACACCTTGCTTTTTTTGTTTGTTTTGGAGATAGGGTCTGGCTTTGTTGCCCAGGCTGGAGTGGAGTGGTACAATGATAGCTCACTGAAGACTAGACCTCCTGAGCTCAAGAGATCCTCCCACTCAGCCTCCTGAATAGCTGGGACTACAGGTGTGCACCACACCTGGCTAGTATTTTTATTTTTTGTAGAGATGGTTTCCCTGTTGCCCAGGCTGGTCTCAAACTTTTGGCCTCAAGTGATCCTCTTGCCTCAGCCTCCCAAAGTGCTGGGATTACAGGCATGTGCCACCGCGCCTGGCTGACACTTTAGAGTCACCGATTTTTTTTTTTTTTTTTTTTTTGCAGTCACCAGTCTGACCAGCCCGTGTTTGTATCTTAAGAGTCTAAAAGGAGACGGTCCTGTTTTTCAGGAGGCTGGAGAGCTTGAGAGCTGGGGGGTAAGGGTCCTCTAGTGCCAGTGTCAGGAACACCTTACAGCCCAAGAGGCTGCTGTGGCTTTGGCCCTGCAGTCAGTGCCCTAATCCCCAATCAAGACAGCGGCAGGTGTGAACTGGGGGCTGCTTGCTTCCTCTGTGCTTCTGGGACCAGGGCAGGTGCTCTGAACTGGGAGCAGCAGGTTGGGGACGCAGCTGGTGCACACCCAGCGGGTGTTTTTTTTAACTGGAGCTCTGTTCCGCAATTCAGAGCACAGTATTTCTTAGGGCAACAGAAATGCCGAAGAGAGCCTCCAGAGACTATGATAAACTCTTCAGGCAGACCCAACAACAGGGGAGGGAAGGGCATTACCGTCCAACAGGTTTGAGGGAATTAAGTGTAAGTTGCTGGAATCTGCGGTAAAAACGGACCAGACAATACAGGGCCGTGAAAGCCAAGTTGAGGAGCTCAGCGCATTCAAGAAGCAAAGAGGAGGCTTGCAGTCACCTCTGAATAGCGGCCTTCCAGCTCCGTCTCGGGGTCCGTTTCTCAGCTTCAGCCTGTTAGCCCCGCCCCGGTCCCCAGAGCCCCGCCCCCGGCCCGCCTGCCACGAGGCTGCCGGTTGTTATGGCAACCAGACGCCAACAGCCTCCCGGGTCGAGATTTTAAATTTTAAAGCTGTGGAAGTAGAAAGTTCAACGCTTCGCGTCTCACCCCCGCCCAGCCCGTGTTTCCCCGCGTTTTGTTCAACTCCCTGTAGCCGCAGCAGGTCCGAGGCCCCTCACCTAAGGCCTCCCCCTCCACTCCCTGCGCGGTCCTGGCACGGCCGTAAACAGCCTTCAGCGCATCACTCCGGTCGCCTCCGCCCCACAAGCCGTGCAGCAGTTATAGAGGCTGTTCCGGTTCTTCGGAAGTCTCCCTCTCAGCAGAGCTTTACATTATTGGACTGCCCCCACGTTCCCCCCGCCCCTCTTTCCGGCCTTTGCGCGTCCAGCCTTTCCTGCAACGGGATTGGTTTCCCTGGCCAGGGCAGGGGCGGGGCAGGACAAACACACCTTGCTCATTGGCTGCCGCGGTCATCGTACACCGAGCCGAGAGCTGATTGGAAGGTCCGGATGCGGAACGTGCTGATTACACGGAGCCCGCGTGCTGCCCCTGCGTGGACCCGCGAGCTTCCTGACGTGCTCCGTGCCCTCCCGCAACTACTTCCGGGGCGGGCTACGGGGGCGGCGGCCCAGCGAGGAAGCGTGGCGGCGAGCGGCTCGTGGGGCTAGCGGCTGCAGCCCGAGGGCGGCGCGAGACCTGAGGCCCAGCATAGGTAGGTTCCGCAGCGGCCCGGTTCCATCATTTGCCAGCACGTGCAGCCCGCCTAGGCCCGGCTCTCGAGCGTTCAGCGCTGCACTTGCTCGCCGCGTGACTGGAGCATCGAGCCCCACATTTTCTTTATGTGGCTGTGGAGTGGGGACGATAGTGCCCAGTGCCTCGTAAGGTTCCTGCGGGGATGCGGCCGGGGGGCGTCGGGAAGCGTCACAGCTGTGAGTTCTGGGGTTGTCGGCCAGTCAGCGAGTTTTGGGATGCGCCGGTTCCCGCTGCGGTTCCAAGGGGCGAGACAGGGTGTCCAGGGGCTTTCACAGACCTCCTCTGTGGGCGTGACACTTAACCACCAGCATCACATTTGTTAAGATTTTTTATTTTAAATTTTTGTGGGTCCGTAGTAGGTGTATACATTCATGGGGTACGTGAGAGGTTTTGATATAGGCAAGCGGTTCGTAAAAATCACATTATGTAAAATGGAGTCTCCACCCTTCAAGCATTTATCCTTTGTGTTGCAAACAATCTCATGATACTCTTTTACTTTTTTTTTTTTTTGAGAAGGAGTCTCGCTCTGTTTCCCGGGCTGGAGTGCAGTGGCGCGATCTCGGCTGACTGCAACCTCCGCCTCCCAGGTTCGAACTATTCTCCTGCCTCAGCCTCCCGAGTAACTGGGACTACAGGCGTGCGCCACCATGCCCGGGTTATTTGTATTTTTTCGTAGAGAAGGGGTTTCATCTCTACGAAACTGCGTATTAGCCAGGATGATCTCAGTCTCCTGACCTCGTGATCCGCCTGCCTCGGCCTCCCAAAGTGCTGGGATTACAGGCGTGAGCCACCGCGTGCGGCCTCTTTTAAGTTACTTTTAAATATGCAGCTGTGCGCGGTGGCTCACGCCTGTAATCCCAGCACTTTGGGAGGCCGAGGCAGGCGGATCACTTGAGATCAGGGTTTCGAGACAAGACTGGCCAACACGGTGAATCGCCATTGCTACTAAAAATAGGAAAACTAGCCTGGCGTGGTGGCTTATACCTGTAATTCCAGCTACTCTGGAGACTGAGGCAGGAAAATCAGTTGAACCATAGAGAGGTGGAGGTTGCAGTGAGTCGAAATCGGGCCACTACACTACACCCCGGGCAACAGAGTGAGACTCCGTCTCAAAAAATAAATAAATAAAATAAAATGTAAAATTAGATTATACTGACTATAGTCACCCGATTGTGCCGTCAAATATTAGATCTTATTCTATTTTTTTTGTATCCATTAGCCATCCCCTCCCTCTACTACCCTTCCCAGACTCTGGTAACCATCCTTCTTCTATCTCCATGAATTCAGTGTTTTGATTTTTAGATAACCAGATAAGTGAGAACATGTGATGTTTGTCTTTCTGTGCCTGGCTTATTTCACTTAATGTAATGACCTCCAGTTCCATCCATGTTGTTGCAAATGACAGGATCTCATTCTTTTTTTTTTTTATGGCTGAATGGTACTCCATTGTGTCTAAGTACCATGTTTTCTTTATCTAGGATTTATTGTAAAGGTAATAGATACTTAGCGTTTTCAGAATGGACAGAACCAAAAAGTCGAATGAAAACTAAACTCTCTCATCCCGGGTGCTACTTTTTTTTTTTTTTTTTTTTTTTTTTTTTGAGACAGAGTCTCACTCTGTTGCCGAGGGTAGAGTGCAGTGGCATGATCTTGGCTCACTGCAACCTCTGCCTCCTTGTTCAAGCAGTTCTCTGCCTCAGCCTTCCATGTAGCTGGAATTACAGGGGCATGACACCATGCCTGGCTAATTTTTTGTTTTTTAGTGTAGACAGGGTTTCACCATGTTGGCTAGGCTGGTCTTGAACTCCTGAGTTCGTGATCCACCCACCTTGGCCTCCCAAAGTGTTGGGATTACAGGTGTGAGCCACTACGCTCGGCCCCAAATGCTACTTTATACCACACCTGTAAAGTAACACTGGAGATGGGACGTTTTACTTTTTCTTGCTCTGTTGCCCAGGCTGGAGTGCAATGGCTTGATCTCAGCTCACTGCAACTGCCTCTCAGGTTCAAGCAGTTCTCCTGCCTCAGCCTCCCGAGTAGCTGGTACTATAGGCACCCATCAACACACCCAGCTAATTTTTGTATTTTTTGTAGAGATGGGATTTCACCATGTTGGCCAGGCTGGTCTCGAACTGCTGGCCTCAAGTGGTCCAGCAGTTGGGTCAGGCTGGGTCAGATTCTGATTATCCTTAAGAGCTTTGGGGGTGTCACACATGTAAGTCTCCAATAGATAGCCAACATGGCCACACCATCCAAGAGGCCTTTGGAGTGGAAGAGACACGGCCAGTGAAGGCTTGAGTGGGATACTGAAGGGACTCTGAACTGACCCTCAGCTCATTTGGTTTCTTATCCAGGCTCCATTGGCCAGGACTGTTCAGGGTGGGGTTTTCAACTGCAAAGTGAGGGAATGGATAGGATCTTGGGCTCTGTTAGCGGAAGAGGTGGTGGTTCCAGGAAGGAGGGCTTTGCTTGCCCCACCACACCTACACGCACTCTCGCCAAGGGCCTGTGAAGTGTTCATCCCCCACATTAGTGGCTTGTTTCTTCAGCCATTTTGGCTGTCACCTGGGGCTTGGAAGCGTTTTTTAGTAGAAACTGAGGTCCTAATTGCATCTTTTAACTACCATAGCATCTGTAGGTCATCAGAACATGACAAGGCCTTTGTTTTCTCCTCTGCTCCCTTTCCTGCCCTTGTTTCCTGGTACTCATTTACCTAAGGGATTCCTGGTGTGCCGTTACTGGTGTGGGCCCATCTTGGGAAAGGTGTTACCACATCAGTTTACTGGCCTATTATATTTCCCCTATATCTGTCTCTTTAAAGGGTGCCTAAGTGGATTCCTGTTCAGTTGATCTCTGCTGCAGAGTGCCACCAGTCACATCCTAGTTTCTTGGGCTGGGGAATTGCTTTCTTTTTCAGAAAAATTTATTTTTCTTCACTTTTTTGAAATTTTTAATTTCATAACCACTGCAGAAATTTTTTTTTTTTTTTTTTTTTGAGATGGAGTGTTGCTCTGTCGCCAGACTGGAGTGCAGTGGCACAATCTTGGCTCGTTGCAACCTCTGCCTCCTGGGTTCAAGCAATTCTTCCACCTAGCCTCCCGAGTAGCTGGGACCACAGGCACGTGCCACCACACCCAGCTAATTTTTGTATTTTTAGTAGAGACGGGGGTTTCACCATGTTGGCCAGAATGGTCTCGATCTCTCGATCTCATGATCCGCCCATCTTGGCCTCCCAAAGTGCTGGGATTACAGGCATAAGCCACTGCGCCCAGCCTAGAAAAATAATTGATATTTAAAATCTACAGGTCAGGCGAGGTGGCTTATGCCTGTAATTCCAGCACTTTGAGATGCTGAGACAGGCTGATCACTTGAGGTCAGGAGTTCAAGACCAGCCTGGCCAACATGGTGAAACCCTGTCTCTACTAAAAATACAAAAATTAGCCTGGCATGATGGTGCACACCTGTAATCCCAGCTATTCAAGTGGCTGAGGCGCAAGAAGCGCTTGAACCCAGGAGGCAGAGGTTGCAATAAGCTGAAATCACGCTACTGCACTCCAGCCTTGGCAACAGAGCGAGACTGTCTCAAAAAAATGAGTAAAATTTACCTGCAGTAAAATTCATTTTGGCCTTCAGTTCTGTGGGTTTTCATAAAGGCATATAGTCACAGATCCACCATCACAGTCATGCAGAACACGTCTGTCATCCCTCAAATTCCCTCTCTGCCCCAACCTCCAACCGTTTAATTTTGCCTTTTCCAGAATGTCAACTAAGTGAAATTATGTGGTAAGCAAGCTTCTTTCATTTAGCGTAAAGTGTTTGAAATTTGTTCATGTGTTGCTTGTCAACTGTTGGATCCTTGTGCTTAATGCTGAGTAGCATCCATTATACGGATGTGCCACAGTTTATCCATTTTTCCATGTGTCATAACAGCAGCTTTTTTAGATATCATGACCTCGTTAGACAGTGAGGCACTAGGGATTGGAGTTGATAAGTAGCAGAGCTGATATATATATATTTTTTTTGAGATGAAGTCTTGCTCTATCGCCCAGGCTGAAGTGCAATGGTGCAATCTCCGCTCACTGCAACCTCCACCTCCCTTGTTCTAGTGATTCTCCTGCGTCAGCCTCCCTAGTAGCTGGGAATACAGGCGTGTGCCACCACACCCAGCTAATTTTTGTATTTTTAGTAGAGGCAGGGTTTCATCATGTTGGCCAGGCTGGTCTTGTACTCCTGATCTCAGGTGATCCGCATGTCTTGGCCTTCCAAAGTGCTGGGATTATAGGTGTGAGCCACTGCACCTGGCTTGAGCTGAATTTTGATCTAACTCCAAATCCAGGGTTCTTCCCCACCACATCAAGGAGCTGATTTGGTTAAATAACCCAATTAATATTTCTTAACTGCCTATCTAAGAGGTTGTCAGGTTCCTAGAGTTGATGGAAAATTCTTTTACCTGGTGCCTGCGGATGCAAGGAGAACGTACTCCACAGTTAATGCCTCACCATGTATGCCCCTCTTTTCCAGTGTAGTAGCAAGCTCACCAGATGTAGCATTGTTGGGACTACCCAAACCATGCACTGTTTAAGCAAAGAAACTTGTCTAAGTTACTCCCAGGGTTGACTGCATTAGGTTATCAGTCTTCTAGGGTAGTGGCATAGCAGGGGCAGTACTAGCCTGTTGCATGCCCTGGAACAACCAGCCAGGAAAGATCTAACCCTTGGGCCTTCCTCCGCAGTGATGTCCGAGCTCAGTGATGAAGCCAGTGAGCCGGAACTCCTGAACCGCAGCTTGTCCATGTGGCATGGGCTAGGGGCACAGGTTAGCCAGGAGGAGCTGGACGTCCCCCTGGATCTTCACACAGCTGCCTCCATCGGCCAGTATGAAGTGGTGAAGGAATGTGTACAGCGGTAAGAGATCTAGGGGAACTTCCCTCACATTTTGAGTAGCCCAGTGTTGGCTTCGGATCTCATGTGATGGGGCTTTGCATACATTTGTGGATGTTTAATGCTTGTGGAGCAGGTTAACCTGGTTATCTCAGGCAGCTGTCAGTAGTTATGCTGGGGACTGACAAAGAGGTAGTTTTTATTCCTAGGAGGAAAAAGAGGGTGTAAACTTGGATCAGAAGCTTGTAAATAGTCATTCTTTAACCAGAGTAATTTTATTCACTGATTGCAGAAATGCTCAAACAAGCAAAATAAAAATAAAGACAGAAAGTGATGGCCGGGCACTGTGGCTCATGCCTGTAATCCCAACACTTGGAGGTTGAGGGTGGTAGATCACTTGAGGTCAGGGATTTGAGACCAACCTGGACAACATAGTGAAACCCCATCTCTACTAAAAATACAAAAATTAGATGGGTGTGTTGGCACACACCTGTAATCAGCTACTGGTGAGGCTGAGGCAGAAGAATCACTTGAACCAGGGAGGCGGAAGTTGCAGTGAGCCGAGATTGTGCCACTGAACTCCAGTCTGGGCAGTAGAGTGAGACTCCATCTCAAAAAAAAAAAGAAAGTGTTGCCCCCCTGGCCTTCTTTTCCTGGAGGGTTCATTCCATCACTGTTCCCCTCTAGCTTCTGCCATGAAGGAGGAGAGAGTCCGAGCTTTTAGCACCTCTGGGGAATGGCCTCCTGACCTCACTGCCTACCTGCCCTTTACTAATCTGTACACAATAATTAGAGACAAAAAGCCCCAGGCAGGGCCCACAGCTGCGTCTTGCCCGTAGTAGGATGTGATCATCTTATTTCTGGAAAAGGTTCCTCTCCTCACCTCCACCCTCTTATGTTCCACACACACTGTGCTTACTCTTTCTGCTGGTTCTCATTTGATACTGTGGTGCAGCAACCTCTCTCCCTGTCTCCACCTGCCTCTTCCAGTTCCTGGTGAGCCAAAGCAAAGCCTTGCTGAAGCCCCAGGTCTCCGGTACCAAACCTGTGGCCCTCACTTAGACATACCCAGCCCATGGAGCGCCAGGGTACCTTGGTACAGGGTGGTCTGTGGTGCCCCCTCCACAGGAGGCTCTAGGCACAGGCAGCTGGGTATGTAGTCAGTGCGGCCCCTCACAGGGCCACATTTGGAATTCTCAGGCTCTTAAGTCTTCCAGTGGCCTGTTAAGATGCAGAGTCCAGAATGGCTCCACAGAAGAGCAGGGGGAGGTGTTTGTGTTCTAATGGGATTTTGACAGTACCTGAAGCAGAGGCTTGCTGACAGTAAGCACAGGATGGGGCCTGAGGGGAGCTGGGGGCATCAGAAGGAGGGGTAGAGCTGAACGGGGAGTAGTGAGAGAGCCCCAGAGAGATGCTCTGCTGCTGTGTAAAGGAAGGCAGTGTTAGGACGAGCTGGGTGTGTTTGAGCCCCGCTGCAGAAGCATCTCCACATGGCTCCCCTGGCCAGGAGCTGCCCCTGCACCCTGATATCAGGACCTTCTGAAATGGCTCCCTGGACATGCGTCCCAGAGTCACTGGGGCATGCCAGGAAAGTAGTTTGCCTTGTGTGGTCTAATAAGAGAATCCCACTAGAGGCACAAATCCCGGGGTTCAGTCACCAGTTGTTACCCCCACTGCAGGCAATAATTGGAGAAGGGAAAAAAGCCTGTGGGTGTTAACTGTGCAGGATGCCAGGTAACTATGCAAGTAGGTATTTTTTTTTTTTTGAGGTGCAGTCTTGCTCTGTCGCGAGGCTGGAGTACAGTGGCTCCATCTCAGCTCGCTGCACCCTCCACCTCCCAGGTTCAAGTGATTCTCCTGCCTCAGCCTCCCCAGTAGCTGGAATTACAGGTGCATGCCACCATGCCTGGCTAATTTTTGTATTTTTAGTAGAGACGGGGTTTCACCATGTTGGCCAGGATGGTCTCGATCTCCTGAGCTGTTGATCTACCCGCCTTGACCTCCCAAAGTGCTGGGATTACAGGCATGAGCCACCATGCGCAGCCACAAATGGGTATTATTTTAAAATGTAACTCCCTTGTCCCAACCCCAAAGTCAGGGCTGGGAACCCCACAGTTTTTTTTTTCCACAGGAAAATGTATTTTCAGAATTTTAATGGAAATCAGTGAGAAAGATGAGATTCTTTGATCACAGATTTTTTGAGAATGTTTCTTTCTTTTTTTTTTTGAGACAATTTCACTCTTGTTGCTCAGGATGGAGTGCAATGGCGTGATCTCAGCTCACTGCAACCTTTGCCTCCTGGGTTCAAGTCATTTTCTTGGCTTAGCCTCCCATGTAGCTGGTATTACAGCCATGTGCCATCATGCCCGGGTAATTTTGTATTTTTAGTAGAGACAACGTTTCTCCATGTTGGCCAGGCTGGTCTCGAACTCCTGACCTCAGGTGATCTGCCCGCCTCAGCCTCCCAAAGTGCTGGGATTACAGGCGTGAGCCACTGAGCCCAGCCTCAAGAATGTTTCTTTAGGGTGAGATGATAAGGGATGAATCAGTGGCAGTGGAGTCCCATCTGCTCCTCTCCAGCCAGCACTGGGCTGGTAGATGTGTGTCGTGTGGTGGTCAGGGTTTTTCAACTGGGCTGTGTTGACAATCCAGGCTGGATCATTCTTTGCTGTGAGGGCTGTCCTTGACATTGTAGGATGCTTCACGGCAGCCTTGGCCTCCCCCTGCTAAATGCCAGCAGCTCTTCCCTGCCCAGTTGTGAGAACCAAAAATGTGACCAGATGTTGCCTAATATCCCCTGCTTGAGTGCCATCTGTCTGTTTGGTGGTGTGAAAGAAGAACGTAGCTGGTCTTGGGCTAGGAGGATGTGGAATCAGAGCAGGGAGGTAGAGGCTTAGGGCCTCACAAGGCAGTGTACAAGCAACTGTCAGCATTTCTCTGCCTACCTGCCCCCAACCCCCACAACATCCAGGATGGCAGGTAACTTCTGTTTCCTATCAGCTCATTCCGTCTGGCCTAGCCTCGCCACCAGCTTTGGTAAAAACCACATATGCGAGGCGGCTGGGCATGTCTAGCGTATCTTGCGTTTGTTTAGGAGAGAGTTAGATTTGAATAAGAAGAATGGTGGTGGCTGGACCCCGCTGATGTATGCCTCCTACATTGGCCACGACACCATCGTGCACCTGCTGCTGGAGGCGGGGGTGAGTGTGAATGTGCCGACCCCAGAAGGGCAGACTCCACTGATGCTGGCCTCCAGCTGTGGCAACGAGAGCATCGCCTACTTTCTCCTCCAGGTGAGCTACGAGGGAACTCAGGTCCAGAAACCTGAGGGGCTCCCTGGCCGCCCTGACAGAGACGCGAAGCACTGCCGGCCATGGTGTGCGTGTGTGCTCGTGTAATCACTTCTGATTCTTGCAACATGGCCCCCTGGAGGGTGCCCGCCCCACACAGAGAAGATGAGGCTGTAACGCACATTCTGTGTTATCTTGAAGCAAGGTGCAGAGCTGGAAATGAAAGACATCCAGGGCTGGACGGCCCTCTTCCACTGCACCAGCGCCGGGCACCAGCACATGGTCAGGTTCCTCTTGGACAGTGGAGCCAATGCCAACGTGAGGTGAGTGCCTAGCCATTGTCTGACTCTAAGGAGGGTGGCTCTAGAAGCAGCTAATGAGAGTCTAGGGCCACTCTGCTTCGGCACAAGAGGCTCAAGAAGAGGGGCAGAATGAGAATCCTGCCAGGCGCAGGCCTTTCCCACATCTGTGAGGTGACGTTGTTTGCATCTCCAGGCCTCTGAGCTTCCTTTTCTTTATCTGACACCCACTTGGGTCATAGAGTTGTAAGAATTACATGTTTTATTGTATGCCAGGGGCCTAATATAGTGAATGGCATTTTAAATGTCATATTTACATGCAAATTCCTTCTGCTTTCTTGTTTTTTGTATGGATGAGGTGAGGTGATGCTTTAAAAACAGTCATGAGTTTTATAAGTCGGAAGTGGGATTGTCGTCTAAAGCTTGTCATGATAGTAATCACCTTTGAACAAATGCAGCGGGTACCAGTGCAGCAGCCACTTTGGCAGACATCCATCCTAAGACACCCTATAATTTTGTACGCCACTAAGAAAAAATATGCTACTAATGAACATTCAACTTGCCTGTTGATTTAAAGACATGTTCTGACTTCAGAGATGTTAAAATGTGAATGCGGTGTGTCTTAGAATGGATGAAAAACAGCGTTTCCCATGCATGGTTCCTAACTTCTAGACCAGCATGAGACAAGGAGGGATTCGGAAGCCCTCTGAAGACAGTGCCGAGTTAGCATAACCAAGCACAAAAGCAAGCTACAGGAGCTAAGCATAGCAAGGACAGCTTAGGTTATTAGTACTTGACCTTTTCAGAGGGAGTTCGGGGAGGACTTGAAGCTAGGATTTGGATGAATGGATGGGAGATGTTGGCTTTCTGTGAGGAGTGAAGAGTCAGAACCGCTTTTCGAATCCGACTGAGGTGGAGATTTCAGAGGTCGCAGGTGGGAATAGCCAGGAGGAGGGACGATAGGCAGACTCTGTCTTTAAGACAAAGACCAGCCCTCGGGACAGACACCAGAAGAGTAAATGGAGCTGGTGTGTTATATTCATCTTTCTCATCTCACCTGTTAATTCTTGAGCGGGAGAGAGAGTATTCTACACTTAGGGATAGGTGACTTGAGCACTGTCTGGGGTTTATCTTCAGCAGGGAGTTTTTGTCTGTCGGAACTGGGCTCTGCCAATCGTCTAACTGTGGCCCGCATCTTGCAGGGAGCCAATATATGGATTTACTCCTTTGATGGAAGCAGCTGCAGCTGGCCATGAGATAATCGTGCAGTATTTTCTGAATCATGTAAGTGACCCTATTTATTAGCCTGCAATGTAGTCACAGCAAATAAGGAATATTACTGAAGTGTAAGCAATTACAGAATTTTCTTTTGCACAGAAATAACTGCCCTTCATTAATTTATTCAACACATTTTCATTGAATATCTGTTGACTCCCAGTGTTGAGCGGTTCTTAGACATTAAGGGTACAGTAGTAAGTAAAAATAGACACCTCTTCCTATAATTATTTCGAAAATACTATTTGAAAAGTACGGAAAAATACTTTAAAAGTACATAGCACTCATTATCCTGTCACTTAGAAAAATTATACAGAATAAGAAGGCCGAGATCTTCCTCTCTTTTTCTGCCTCCTTAAGATACCCACTTGGTTTGAGAAAGAGCCGCGCTAGGATTCTCCTCTGCTGTGGAAAGGTGTGTCTGTAGGCAAGTGTGCGCACATTGCTTTGTGAACAAAATGGGATTCTGTGCATAGCCTGTAACTTACAGACATCTCCTACATATGTTTACAGCATTCCACGCACAGTCCGCCTCAGGTAATTTAATGAGTTTCTTATTAGTAGAAACTTAGTTTTTAACATTTTGCAGTTATAAACAGTGCTCTGAGAATATCCTTTTACACAAAGCTTTAACACACTTGCAGTTATTTCTGTATATTGTATTTCTATTTTATTTTATTAATTTATTTTTTTGAGACAGGGTCTTGCCCTTTGGCCCAGGCTGGAATTCAGTGGTGAGATCATGGCTCACTGCAGCCTCAACCTCCTGGGCTCAAGTGATCCTCCTGCCTCAGCCCCCGAGTGGCTGGGACCACAGGTGCATGCCACCATGCCCGGGTATTTATTTATTTATTTGTAGAGATGGGAGTCTCAGTATGTTGTGCAGGCTAGTCTTGAATTCCTGAGCTCAAGTGATCCTCCCACCTCAACCTCCCAAAGTGCTGAGATTACAGGTGCAAGCCTGTTGACACAGAACCTTGTACATAAATGTTCATAGCAGTATTATTCATAATTGCTAAAAAGTAGAAACAACCCAAATGTCCATTTACCGAGGAATTGATAAAATATGTATCTATATAGCAGGATATTATTCGGCCACACAAAGTAGTGAAGTACTGACACATGCTACGCCGTGGATGAACCTTGAAGCATTAGCCTTGGCCAGGTGCAGTTGCTCATACCTGTAATCCCAGGACTTTGGGAGGCTGAGGCCAGAGGATCACTTGAGCCCTGGAGTTAGAAGTTTCACTGAGTTAGGATTGCACCACTGCACTCCAGCCTGGGTCACAGAGTGAGATCCTGTCTTAGAAAGAGAAAAGGAAAACACGAGCTCAGTGAAAGAAGGCAGACACAAAAAGCCACATACTGTATAATTTCATTCTTATGAAATGTCCAGAAGAAGCAAATACAGAGACAGAAAACAGATTAGTGGTTTCCTGGGTCTCAGGGCATGGGAAGATACGGGTGATAAAAATGTGCTAAAATTGTTTGTAGTGATGGTTGAACAACTGTGAATACACTAGAAGCCATTGAATTGTACATTGTAAATGGGTGAATTGTTGGTATGTGGATTATACCTTCATAAGGCTGTTAAACCCAGTACACAGGAGTTGAGGTGGTCCTAATGAATTCCCTCTTCCAAGGTCTCCTGTCTTGCCCACTAGTCATATACAAAGGCACCCTTTTTCTCAGGTCCTCACCAGCCCGGATGTCAGCTTTTTAAGTTTTTGTCACTTTGGGAGAATTGTGGCATCTCATTTTAGTTTGTCCTTGTTAGTGTAGTTGAACTTTTTTTTTTTTTTTTTTTTGGAGACAGTGTCTTACCCTGTTGCCCAGGCTGGAGTGCAGTGGCGCCATCTCAGCTCTGCCTCCCGGGTTCAAGCAATTCTCGTGCCTCAGCCTCCTGAGTAGCTGGGAATACAGGTATACGCCGCCATGCCCAGCTAATTTTTTGTATTTTAGTAGAGACGGTTTCACTGTGTTACCCTGGCTGCTCTCCAGCTCCTGAGCTCAGGCAGTTACCCGCTTGGCCTCCCAAAATGCTAGGATTATAGACATAAGCCATCATGCCCAGCCGGTTGAACATTTTTAAATACCTCTGTTCGTCATTTGTATTTCTCTTAAGAATTATCTCTTTATAGCCCAATTTTCTATTGGCTAGTTTGTTTTTTTCTCACTTACTGATGGGAATTTCTTAAATAATGAAATTTTCACGTGCTATCTCTTTTTAACAAAGAATTTTGGGACAGAACATGCATATGGTCCACATGCAGACCAGAAGGTGGGTACACCGCAGACCTGCCCCCCATCCTGTCTACATCTCCTTGGTACCCTCCCCACGGGCATCTCTGTGAGTACACCTATACACGCGCATGGTCCTGCCCCATGCACAGCTGCTCTCATCTTGCATTTTTGTTTTATTTTTATTTTTTATAGAGACAGGATTTCATCATGTTGGTCAGGCTGGTCTTGAACTCCTGACCTGATAATCCACCCGCCTAGGCCTCCCAAAGTGCTGGGATTACAGGCATGAGCCACTGCGCCTGGCTCATCTTGTGTTTTTTAAAACTTAATCATGAAGATTGTTCTGTATTGGTGTATAAAGAGATGGGTTCAGGTACAGTGGCTGACGCCTGTAATCCCAGCACTTTGAGAGGCCAAGGTGGATGGATCACTTCAGGTCAGGAGTTCGAGACCAGCCTGGCCAACATGGTGAAACCCCATCTCTACTAAAAACACGAAAATTAGCTGGGCATGGTGGCAGGTGCCTGTAATCTCAGCTACTTGGGAGACTGATACAGGAGAATCACTTGAGCCTGGGAGGTGGAAGTCGCAATGAGCCTAGATGGTACCACTGCACTCCAGCCTGTCTCAAAAATAAATAAATAGATGGGATCTTGCTCTGTCACGCAGACTGGAGTGCAGTGGTGCAATCTCAGCTCATCACAGTCTTGACGTCTTGGGTTCAGGTGATCCTCCTGCCTCAGCCTCCCAAGTGACTGGGACTACGGATGGGTGCCACCAGGCCTAGCTAATTTTTGTATTTTTTTTTTTGGTAGAGACAGGGTTTTGCCACATTGCCCAGGCTGGTCTTGAACTCCTGAGCTCAGGCAGTTCACCTGCCTCGGTCTCCTAAAGCACTCGGATTACAGGCGTGAGCCAACGCACCTAGCCCCCTCTCTTCTTTTTTTTTTTTTTATGATGGCATGGTATTTCCTGTAGGGATGAATCAGAGTTTCTATAACAATAATCTGCAGCTAGAATTAGGTCACTCCCAACCATTTGCTATTATGCACAGCGTTGTGCAGAATATCTTCGCATGTGTGTCTGTAAACATGTGTGACCACATCTGTGCAGTCCAGTACAAAGGCAGAAGTTTTGGGTGAAGTGCAAGTACAGTCTTAATGTGGATGCCAAAGTGCCATCTTACACTCCCTCCACAGTAAGAATCATGCATCCTAAATTATGAAGCACTGAAGAGTACAGTGGTAAGATAGCCAACTGCACAGCCCAGCACCTGTGTGTGACACACATTAACCTCCTGCCTCATCTGCCTCAGCTTCCTCCCACAGTGTTTGTGAAGGACACAACTAAAGACCCCTTTATGTGCCTTTCTGTCCCATCCACCTTCCTCCTTCTCCAGAGGGAACCACTCTCCAGCTGCTGGCGTGTACCTTTCCTGTCCCTGATTGATACTTTCATCACATACTGTGTGTCCTTATGCTATATGTACACTGGTTTTGTTTAAAGATGGATGCAAATAGCATGTCAGGTTGTGTGTGTTATTCAGCAGTGTGTTGGCTTGCGCAGCAAAATGCGCTCTTAACGCGGTGTGTGTGGAGGGATGCATCAGTGACCTTCATCCTTTCCTTTATTAGTGGGCTCTTAAGTTGGGTTCTGCTTTGCTCTCCTGACAGTGCTGCCATTGACATTTCTTTCTTTTCTTTTCTTTTCTTTTCTTTTCTTTCTTTCCTTTCTTTACTTGAGACAGAGTCTTGCTCTGTCCCCAGGCTGGAGTGCAGTGGCGCCATCTTGGCTCACTGCAGCCTCTGCCTCCTGGGTTCAAGCGATTTTCCTGCCTCAGCCTCCTGAGTAGCTGGGACTACAAGAGCATGCCACCATGCCTGACTAATTTTTTGTATTTTTAGTAGAGATGGGGTTTCACCATGTTAGCCAGGATGGTCTTAATCTCCTGACCTTGTGATCCACCCACCTTGACCTCCCAAAGTGTTGGGATTACAGGCATGAGCCACTGTGCCCGGCCCATTACTTCATTATGTATTTCCTAAAAGCAAGACAAAATTTGCTTTGCCAGTCACACAAAATTATCAAACTCAGGAACTCAACAGTGAGTTCATCTTCCAGCACTTCAATCAGGAATTAAGGTGTTGGTAAATTCAAGGTGATTGCTTGGTGGGGTTGGGCAGGACTGGCAGCAGGTGGCCCGATGGCCTGGAGGCTGGTGGGCAAGCCCTGCCTGGAAGCTCCTCTCCCCCATGTTCTTCCTGCCGCCCAGTTGTTAGACTACTTGGAGCCAGAGGAGGGGGCCCACCCAGTTTCCTGGCCTGCCCCTTTAGAGCTGGGCTCCATTTCTGGAGGTGGAGAACTGGGCAAGGCTGGGCATCCCATGCTCTTTGCCAGGGGAAGAAAGGCCTGGGGCTGCTTTCCTTTTCCTCCGTTTCCCTTCTGCCAGTGGGGCCAAGCTCCAGCAGTTGAGTCAGGAGAAGATGGTCTGGATCTGTTTGGGCCTCTCTCTTTAAGAGAAAGTTGATTTCCGCTTTCCAGATAGTCTCGTTCCAGAGTTTCTAAACTTTCTGATCCCACCTTCATGTTAAAATAATGATGTGTCTCTCTAGTAATAGAGACATTAAAATAGGAAAAAAAAATTATTTTAAAGCCTAAGTAGATAAAAATGTATTTTCATGTCAGGCACAGTGACTCATGCCGGTAATCCCAGCACTTTTGGAGGCCGAAGTGGGAGGATCACTTGAGGGTGGGAGTTGGAGACCACTAAGGATAATACAGGGAGACTTTGTCTCTTCATTTTAAAAAAAATGGCGGGGAGTAGTGGCTCAGGCCTGTAATTCCAGCACTTGGGGAGGCCGAGGCGGGCGGATCACCTGAGGTCAGGAGTTCAAGACCAGCCTGGCCAACATGGTGAAACCCTGTCTCTACTAAAAGTATAAAAATTAGCTCGGCACAATGGCGGGTACTAGTAATCCCAGCTACCCTGGGGGCCGAGGCAGGAGAATCGCTTGAACCTGCAAGGCAGAGGTTGAAGTGAGTCAAGATCATGTCATCGCACTGCAGCCTGAGTGACAGAGCAAGACTCCATCTCAAAAAAAAATTAGCCAGTTGTGTTGTGTTTGTAATCCCAGGGGGGCTGTGATGGGAGGATCGCTTGAGCTGGGAAGGTCAGCGCTAAAGTGAGCCACGGTAGTGCCAGTATACTCCAGCCTGGGCCACAGTGAGATTCTGCCTCAACAACAAAACCAAAACCACAAATAGATAAGGAGTGAAAATCCTACAGTAAAGAGGCTACTGTTTTTTCTGGTTAAAACCTTGCGGTTCATTCTATCAAACTTAAACTGGAAATTTTTTGTTGTTGTTGAGATGGTGTCTCCCTCTGTTGACCAGTCTGGAGTGCAGTGGCTCACTGCAACCTCCGCCTCCCAGGTTCAAGTGGTTCTCCTGCCTCAGCCTCCCGAGTAGCTGGGATTACAGGTGCATGCCATCACTCCTCACTAATTTTTTGTGTTTTTAGTAGATGGAGGGTTTCACCATGTTGTCTGGGCTGGTCTCAAACCCCTGACCTCAAGTGATCCGCCCACCTCAACCTCCCAAAGGGCTGGATTACACGTGTGAGCCACTGTGCCCAGCCAAGAAATTATTATTTTTGAGATGAGTTTTGCTCTATTGCCCAGGCTGGAGTGCAGTGGCATGATCTTGGCTCACCGCAACCTTCACCTCCTGGGCTAAAGTGATTCTCCTACCTCAGCTTCCCAAGTAACTGGGACTACAGGTATGCGCCACCATGCCCGGCTGCTTTTGTATTTTTAGTAGAGATTGGGTTTCACCATGTTGGCCAGTCTGGTCTTGAACTCCTGATGTCAGGTGATCTACTTGTCTTAGCCTCCCATAGTGCTGGGATTACAGACTTTAGCCTTCTTGCTCAGCCTATAAATTATTATTATTTTTTTTTTTTTAGAGATGAGGTCTCGCTATGTTGCCCAGGCTGGAGTGCAGTGACTGTTCACAGGCTCGATCCCACTATTGATTAACATGGGAGTTTTGACTTGCTCTGTTCCCGACCTAGGCCGGTTCACCCTTCCTTAGGCAACATGGTGGTCCCCTACTCCCAGGAGGTCACAATATTGATGCCGAACTTAGTGCGGACACCCAATCAGTGTAGCGCACTACAGCCCAGAACTCCTGGGCTCAAGCGATCCTCCACCCTCAGCCTTCTGGGTAGCTGGGACTACAGGCACGTGCACTGCTCCCAGCTATAAATTACATTACTATTTTTGGGATGGAGTCTCACTCTGTCACCCAGGCTGGAGCACAGTGGCATAATCTCAGTTCACTGTCTCAGCCTCCCAAAGTGCTGGGATTATAGGTATGAGCCACCGGGCCTGGCCTATAAATTATTTTGTAAGGCTGGAAGTTTCATAGATAATTTTTAATCAAAGTTGAAAGTAGAGTGGGGTGGCAGTTTAGAAAGTAAAACTCTTTAGGCTTTGTGAAAACACACTTTTTTCCTGTATCCTTGCCCAGAGACCACCTCTGCCTCCCCCACTGACTCCATGTGGGTGTCAAGGTTGAGGTTCCCTAGTCTCATGGGAGAGAGAGTTGCAGTATGGATGGTAGCAAAACTACTTAAGGGTTACAATTCTTTTTTTTTTTTTTTTTTTTTTTTTTTTTTTTAAATTACATTTTAGGTTTTGGGTATGGTTACAATTCTTTTGTATTTTTTTGAGACAGAGCCTTGCTCTGTTGCCCAGGCTTGAGCCCAGTGACTTGATCTCAGCTCACTGCAACCTCCATCTCCTGGGTTCAAGCGATTTTCCTGCCTCGGCCTCCCCAGTAGCTGGGATTACAGGTGTGTGCCACCATGCCCGACTAATTTTTCTATTTTTAGTAGAGACAGGGTTTCACCATGTTGGTCAGGCTTTTCTTGAACTCCCAACCTCAGGTGATCTGCCAACCACGGCCTCCCAAAGTACTGGGATTACTGGCATGAGCCAGTGTGCCTGACTTTTTTTTTTTTTTTTGAGATGAAGTCTCCCTCTGTCACCCAGGTTAGAGTGCAGTGGCTTGATCTTGGCTCACGGCAGCCTCCACCTCCTGAGTTCAAGTGATTCTCTTACCTCAGCCTCCCCGAGTAGCTGGAACTAGAGGTGTGGGCCACCACGCCCAGCTAATTTTTTTCATATTTTTAGAAGAGATGAAGTTTCACCACATTGGCCAGGCTGGTCTTGAACTCTTGACCTCAGGTGATCCACCTGACTCGGCTACCAAAAGTGCTGGTATTACAGGTGTGAGCCACTGCACCCAGCCTGTGATTCCTCCTCCTTTTTTTTTTTGAGACAGAGTCTTGATCTGTTACCAGGTGCCAGGCTGGAGTGCAGTGGCACAGTCTTGGCTCACTGCAACCTCCGCCTCCCAGGTTCAAGCGAGTCTCTTGCCTCAGTCTCCCGAGTTGCTGGGACTACAGGTGCATGCTTCCACGCCTAGCTCATTTTTGTATTTTTAGTAGAGACGGGGTTTCACCATGTTGGCAGGGATGGTCTCGATCTCTTGGCCTCGTGGTTCACCTGCCTTGGCCTCCCAGAGTGCTGGGATTACACGTGTGAGGCATCATGCCCTGCTGATTCTTAAGAGATGTGTAATGATCACTTTCTGTACTGGGCCCAAGACCATCAGTTGATCCTAGTTTTTCAGAATGGAGAGGGGGCAAGTACATATATAAATGTTTATTATATGGTTGATATATACTTGCTATTAATAAATTGGAAAATACAGTAGATCAAAAGGAAAATGAAAGTTACTTATGATCATTCAGAGACAGCAGGTGTTAATGCATAGACAAGTGACCTGGGTTTTTCTAGATGTATATTTTGAATGAGAGTGGAATCATGCTCTATAAAATGTTTTGTAATCTGCTTTTTTTCCTCTTCTTTTTCTTTCTTTTTTTTTTAAAAAATGCTTCACTGATTTGCATGCCATCCTTGCGCAGGGGTCATGCTAATCTTCTCTGTATCGTTCCAATTTGAGTATCTGTGCTGCCAAAGTGAGCACTCCTTTTTTTTGTTTTTTTCGGAGATGGAGTCTTGCTGTGTCACCCAGGCTGGAGTGCAGTGGTGCGATCTTGGCTCACTGCAACCTCTGCCTCCCAGATTCAAGCAATTCTCCTGCGTCAGCCTCTTGAGTAGCTGGGACTATAGGCGCACACCACCACCCAGCTAATTTTTGTACTTTTAGTAGAGACAGGGTTTTGCCATGTTGGCCAGGCTGATCTCAAACTCCTGACCTCAAATAATCTGCCCATCTCAGCCTCCCAGAATGCTGGGATTATAGGCATGAGCCATTGCACCTGGCCTGGCTTTTTTTTTCTGTTGATGATATTTTGTGCACCCTAGTCTGTGTCACTGCAGGTACTCCCACCCACCACATAAATGGGTGGGAGGCACTTTGTTTTCTGGATGTGCTCTCACGTAGCTCACTAATCTCTTACTTTAGGTTCTTTCTAATTCTCACTATGCCAAATGCTGCAGTGAAAATTCTAAATTTCAGTGAATGTCCTGCATTATTTTCTTTGGGGCCACTGCAGTTCAGCCTGGGTGACAGAGTAAGATCCTATCTCGAAAAAAAAAAAAGAAACATGCTTATGGTAGTACATTTTTAAAACATAGAAAATTGGAAAAAGCCTCATAAAAAATAATAAATAACTTAAAAATAGTAACATTTTGGGCATATTCCCTTCCAGTGTTGTTTTCTGTGTACTTACTTGTTTTGTCGCATTTTGCTACAGTTGTATGCATGGTTTTGTATCATGTTCCTTTTTTATTTTTTTGAGACAAGGTCTCGCTCTGTTGCCCACGCTGGAGTGCAGCTGCGCAATCTCAGCTTGCTGCAGCGCTGTCTTCTGGGGCTTAAGTGATCCTTCTGCCTCAGCCTCCTGAGTAGCTGGGACTATAGGCATGTGCCACCACACGCTGGTCATTCTTATTAAATATGCTCTGCCTTGCCTGGCTCCCACATGCTGCGCTGAGTTTTGGCTCTTGCTTCCCTGCCTCCCCAGCTGCCTGGTCTAACAGTAGAGACAGACAGTTCCAGTGCACCAAAATCATGCTGTATTGATTAGAGGTTGTTGGTGTTATTTTCCCGAGATGGAGTCTTGCTCTGTCGCCCAGGCCGGATTGTAGTGGTGTGATCTTGGCTCACTGCAACCTCCACCTCCTGGGTTCAAGTGATTCTCCTCTCTCAGCCTCTTGAGTAGCTGGGACTGACTATAGGCATGCACCACCATCCCTGGATAATTTTCTGTATTTTTAGTAGATGAGGTTTCACTGTGTTAGCCAGGATGGTCTCGATCTCCTAACCTCGTGATGCACCCACTTCGGCCTCCCAAAGTGCTGGGATTAGAGAGAGCCACCACATCCGGCCAGAGTTGTCGTTGTTGTTTTTGTAGAGATGGGATCTCACTTTGTTGCCCAGGTTGTTCTCCAACTCCTGAGCTTGAGTGATTCACCTGCCTTGGCCTCCCAAATGCTGATTACAGGCATGAGCCTCATTTGGCCATGATCCTTTTTTCAACTTGATTACACAGCTGTTTGTAAATGTCATCATTTATGGCAGTAATATAGCTGATTTCTCATCCCCCGAGCATTTGTCTCTAGGTACGTTTTCATTATTGTGAATGTGTTGTGTGAAACATCTTTGTGCACTGAAACTTTCTCTGTATTTAGGGTTATTTCCTTAGAGTCATAGAAGTGGAATTGTGCTGCAAGACCTGTAAATACATTATAGAGCTTTGGATAAAAGTTATGAATTCTGCTTCAGAGGATGGTGCTTTCATTCTGAATGTGGTTTAAAAGGCTGCTTCTGTTGTGAACTGTTGTCTCCAGTTTTCTTTGAGTGAAGAGAAGCAAAGCGAGTGGCACACAGCCTAGGCGCAGAAGGTGAAGGCTGGGCTCCTCCTGCAAGTGAGGGTTTGAACACGGCAGGCAGCAGTGGGAAGCCGAGAGCTGCTGCAGCTGGGAGATGACTCCCCAGCCCCCCTCATCCTTGTCACTAAGAAGAGAGTCAGAGCAAAACTTGTGGCTGTGATGCAGACAAGCCTGCCCCTCTTTCTCATGTAGATGTGATTTTTCCCACACAGGGAGGCAGTAAGAAGCGAGCACATGACCTCTCTTCCCAGCCACCAACCCAGGAAGGGCAGGTGCTTTGAAGGAGAGGCCCCTAACCCTCCTTTCGTGGACATTTGCAGGGCGTCAAGGTGGACGCAAGAGACCACAGTGGAGCCACAGCCCGGATGCTGGCCAAGCAGTACGGACACATGAAGATCGTGGCCTTGCTGGACACTCACTCACCCTCTCTGCCCAAGAGCCTCTATCGGAGCCCAGGTACCCGCACCTGCCAGCCACACTCTGCTGGGGTCTCTGGTTATCTTGAGCTTTAGGTAACCTGGCAGAGAAAGATGCCCCCCATCTGCAGCCAGGCATGGTGGCTCACGCCTGTAATCCCAACAGTTTGAAAGGCTGAGGCGGGAGGATCACTTGAGGTCAGGAATTCGAGACCAGCCTGCCCAACATGGTAAAACCCTGTCTCTACTAAAAATACAAAAAAAATCATCCAGGTATGGTGACAAGCTCCTGTAGTCCCAGCTACTCAGGAGGCTGAGGCATGAGAATCACTTGAACCCAGAAGGTGGAAGTTGCAGTGATCTAAGCCTGCGTGACACAGCGAGACTCTGTCTCAAAAAAAAAAAGAAAGGTACCCTCTTCCCTGGCTCCCACTTGCTCCTCTGAGATTTGGCTCTGCTTCCCCTGGTGCTTCCATGGCAAGGTTGAGGCTGCTGCTAGAACAGGAGAGAAAGCTGGTTCCAGTGGAGTGTGGCACCACAGCCAGAAGCTTTCTGTAGCGTGCCTTACTACTGCGCAGGCCAGCCCGCTCTTAGTTTTCTGCTTTCCCTCTGTCCTGAGCTACGGCTTGTTTATTTTTCTATATGAACTGGAGTATCAACTTGTCTAGCTCCTTTAAAACACTATTGATATTTCTATTGGGATTGTGACAAATTTATAAATTAACTGTATCTTTGTGATGTTGAGTTGTCCTATCCAAGAACAAAGGATGTCTTCTTGTTCCAGTGTACTTTTGGGTCTTGAAGGAGGGTTTTACATTTTTCTACCTCTACATTTTGCATATGACTTAAGTTTATTAGTGTTTAGTCATCTCTGTTGCTGTTGTAAATGGGGTTTTCCCTACCAGTATATCCTCCCCCCACCCCGCCCCAACTCTCAGGGTATTAATTACTCAGTGCTCTTTATTTTGTATTTACTTTTTATTTCAGTAGGTTTTGGGGGAACAGGTGGTGGTTGGATACATGAATAAGTTCTTTTTTTTTTTTTTCTTTTTGAGAAAGAGTCTCACTCTGTTGCCTAGGCTGGAGTGCAGTGGTGCGATCTTGGCTCACCCACAACCTCTGCCTCCTGGGCTCAAGTGATTCTCCTGCCTCAGCCTCCCAAGTAGCTGGAATTACAGGTGTGCGCCACCATGCCCAGCATTACCTTGTATTTTTAGTAGCAACATAGCGACATTCTTGTATTTTTAGTAGCGACAGGATTTCACCATGTTGGCCAGGATGGTCTCCATCTTCTGACCTCATGATCCCCCCTGCCTTGCATTCCCAAAGAGCTGGGATTACAGGCATGAGCCACTGCGCCTGGCCGTGAGTAAGTTCTTTGGTGGTATCATTAGATTGTCAGTGTATTTGAAGGCAGTGGATTTCTGCAAACTAATTTTATATTCTGCTACTTTACAGAATTCTTTTATTGGTTAGGTTGGTTTTGTTATTGATTCTTTAGGGGTTTACAGGTGTACTACCATATAATATTTAAGTATTGATGGATACACTCCTTCCTGCTGATTCTTGTGACTCTCACTTTGTTGAATTGCATTGTTCTTTTGTTTAGTTAACACCTCTAGCCCATGGTTCAACATCATGGAGATAGTATGCATCCTTACCTTGGTCCTGATCTTAGTGGAAACGCCGCCACATTACGTGAGAGGCTGGTTTTAAAGGGAAGGCATATGTTATTTTAGCATATTAACAAAGTAATGGCTGGGTGCCTGTAATTCTAGCACTTTGGGAGGCCGAGGCAGGTGGATCACCAGGTCAGGAGTTCAAGACCGGCCTGGCCAAGATGGTGAAACCCTGTCTCTACTAAAAATATAAAAGCCAGGCGGGGTGGCAGGTGCCTCTAATCCCAGCTACTTGGGAGGCTGAGGCAGAGAACTGCTTGAACCCAGGACGCAGAGGTTGCAGTTAGCAGAGATGACACCACTGCACTCCAGCCTGGGCAACAGAGTGAGACTTATCTCAAAAAATAAAAGTATTCATCAGTTCTTTTATTCTTGAGTATTGTTTTATAGGAGTAACTATTGAATTTTCTTTCCAGATCTTTGGAGACTATTGGAATTTTCCCTGTAGCTCTAGTCATACGGTAGATTATCTTCATGAACCTCCTAATAATGAATCAACCTTACATTCTTGGCAGAAATCTCACATGTTGTATCATTTTAATGTGTTTTTTAATTGTTTATTAATATTTAGTACTTTTCTATGGATATGCATTCATAAGTGATGTTGGTCTATAATTTTCTTTTTTCTTTTGAGACAGAGTCTTTCTCTGTTGCCCAGGCTGGAGTGGAGTGGTGAGATCTGAGTTCACTGCATCCTCCATCCCCAGGGTTCAAGCAATTCTCCTGCTGCAGCCGCCCGAGTAGCTGGGATCACAGATGTGCACCACTATACCCAGCTAATTTTTGTATTTTTAGTAGAGATGGGGTTTTACCATGTTGGCCAAGTTGGTCTTGAAGAACTCCTGACCTGTGGTGATCTGCCTGCCTCAGCCTCCCAAAGTGCTAGGATTACAGGCCTGAGCCACCATCCCCAGCCTGGGATATAATTTTCTATTTTTATTCTGTTTTTATGACATATGGGTATCAGTGTTACACTTCATAAAAGTAATTCAGAAGTTTCCCTTCCTTTTTTGTGTTCTAGGACAATACACGTAGCATTAGTGCTACCTGGTCTTAGAAGTTTTGATAGAATCCTCCCATGAAACCATCTGGTCTCTGTGAGGTGGTTCCTCGACAAAAGTTTTTCTATTTCTTCTGCAGAGATTGGCCTCCTCACACTTTCTCTTCCTACGGGGTCAGTTTTGGTTAACTATATTTTCCTGAGAGATCACTTCATCTAGGGTTTCAGACTTATTTGCGGAGGTCTACAACATACTCTTTTTCTCCTTTTAAAATACTGTGTTTCACGCCAGGTGCCGTGGCTCATGCCTGTAATCCCAGCAGTTTAGGAGGCTTGAGACGGCTGGATCACTTGAGGTCAGGAGTTCAAGACAAGCTTGGCCAACATGGTAAAACCCCGTCTCCACTAAAAGTACAAAAATTCTGGGTGTGGTGGTATATGCCTGTAGTCTCAGCTATTCCGGAGGCTGACACAGGAGAATCACTTGAACCTGGGAGGGGGAGGTTGCCGTGAGCCAAGATCGTGCCACTGTCATCCAGCCTGGGTGACAAAGTGAAACTCCGTCTCAAAAAAAGTAAGTAGATAAAATACTGTGTTTTAGTGGTTATTTTCTCCCATTTTTTTTTTTTTTTGGAGTCGAAAATACTGATTTACTTTTTGAAACAGGGTGTTTCTTTGTCATCCAGGCTGGAGTACAGTGACCAGATCTCAGTTCACTGCAACCTCCGCCTCCCGGGCTGAGAGCAGTTCTTCCATCTCAGCCCCATGAGTAGCTAAGACTGCAGGTACACCCTACCATGTCCAGCTCATGTTTGTATTTTTTGTAGAGACGGGGTTTTGCCATGTTGAACAGGCTGGTTTCAAAACTCCTGAGCTCTAGCAGTCTACCTGCTGCAGCCTCCCAAAGTGCTGGGACTACAGGCATGAGCCACTGCACCTGACCTGGAAAGTATTTATCTCATTTTAATTGACACAAATAACTATGTATTTATGGGGTACCGTGTGTGATGCTTTGATACATGTATACACTAATGATCAAATTGTGTAATTAGCTTATCCATCGCCTCAAATATTTATCATTTCTTTGAGGTAAGAACATTTAAAATCCTCTCTTCTAGTAGCAATCTTGAGATGTACACTACTGTTACGTATAGTCACTCTACTGTGAACACCAGAACTTGTTTCATTGATCTGTAATTTTGTACCTATTGACCGTTCTCTCCCACTACCTCCTCACCCCAACCTCTGATAACCACTGCTCTGGTCTACGTGTATGACATGAGCCTTTAAAAATTCAGTAAATGGGTGAGATCATGTAGTCATGTATGTAGTCTTTGTTTCTTTTTGTTTTTTGAGATGGGGTCTTGCTCTGTCACCCAGGCTGGAGTGTGGTGACTTGATGTATTGGCTCACTGCAGCCTCCAATTCCTGGGCTGAAGGATCCTCCCATCTTACCCTCCCAAGTGGCTGGGACTACAAGCGCCCACCACCACACCGGGCTAATTTTTATTTTTGTAGAGACAGGGTCTTGTTATACTGACCACGTTGGTTTTGAACTCTGGGCTCAAGCGATCCTTTCACCTTGGGCTCAAAAAGAGTGTTGGGATTATAGATGTGAGTCATCGCGCCCGACTGGCATTTTTCTTCCTGTGTCTGGCTTATTTTACTTAGTATCTTCCAGGTTTATTCCTATTGCCACAAATGATCAGATTTCATTCTTTATGTCTGAATAATACTCCATTGTGTATATAAACTCATTTTCTTCATTCATCCTCCGATGGACACAGGTTGATTGTATATCTAGGCTACTGTGAATAGTGCTGCAGTAAACATGAGGCTGTAGATAGCTCTTTGGTACATTGATTTCCTTTCTTTTGGATAAATACCCAGTAGTGGAATTGTTGGATCTCATGTCTTAAATTTTTAAAATTTTTTATATTAAAAAAAATAGAGGCAGTGTCTCACTGTGTTGCCCAGGCTGGTCTCGAACTCTTCCTGGGCCCAAGCAATCTTCCCACCTCAGTCTTTCACAGTGCTGATATTGTAGGCATGAGCCACTGCGCCTGGCCTCATTCTAATTTTGTATGTTGTGGGTTTTTTTTTTTCTTTTTATGTTAAATACTAGTACTTTGTCTATTTAGTGGAAAACCCATAGGATTTTGGTTTATTAATTAGATCTACTGATTGTCAGTTCTCTATTAATTTCTGCTTTTATTTTTCTTTCACTTACTTTGTTGTTGTTCGAGTTTTTTGAGTTGAGAATTTCTTTCATTTTCATTGTTTCTCTTTTGTTGCTAAATGTTGGAGGATGTGAATTTTTGCTGACTGCTGCTTTAAGTATATTCTGGGTGTTCCGTATTTAGTGCTTTTTTTTATTTTTCAGAAATTCTATAATTTTTTATTTATATTTTCTCCTTAAACCAGGAGTTGCCTAATAGAAGTTTTATGGTTGTTTTTGTTTGGTAATTTCTAGGTGGAAGGGCCTTTTTGGTCCTGTGATTAATTTCTCATGTTATTCTGATCAACTTTATTCTAATGTATCTGGTCAGACAGTGTTTATAATTCTTAAATTTACAGAACTTCCTTGTCATCTTATTTGTCACCTACTGATCTATATATATATATATATATATATATATTTTTTTTTTTTTTTTTTTTTCAGATGAAGTCTTGCTCTCTCACTTAGGCTGGAGTGCAGTGGCACGATCCCGGCTCACTGCAACCTCTACCTCCCGGGTTCAAGCGATTCTCCTGCCTAAGCCTCCCAAATAGCTGGGATTACAGGTGCCCGACACCACGTCGGCTAATGTTTGTATTTTTAGTAGAGACGGAGTTTCATTATGTTAGCCAGGTTGGACGCGAATTACTGACCTCAAGTGATTCACCCACCTCGGGCTCCCAAAGTGCTGGGATTACAGGCATGAGCCACCATGATCAGCCTAATCAGTATTTTCACTTTTCCTTGTTTTGCTTGAGAAGTTGTATTCTCTATTATCTATGCTACAATTTAGCATATCTGTAAGTCTGTCTTAGCATGTTTCTGATCTGTGAAGGAAGATGGTGCATTTTTTTGGTGGCAGATATTCATAATTTGTTACAGATTCATTGTGAATTACGGCTTTTAGCATTAGAAGTGTCCTGGCCTGGCGTGGTGGCTCATGCCTGTAATCCCAGTGCTTTGGGAGGCCAAGGCAGGCAGATCACCTGAGGTCAGGAGTTCGAGGCCTGCCCGGCCAACTTGGTGAAACCCTGTCTCTACTAAAAACAAAAAAAATTAGCCAGGTGTTGTGGCACACGCCTGTAATCTCAGCTGCTCAAGAGGCTGAGGCAGGAGAATTGCTTGAACCTGGAGGTTACAATGAGCCAAGATTGTGCCATTGCACTCCAGCCTGGGTGACAGAGTGAGACTCTGTCTCAAAAAAAAAAAAAAAAAAAAAACTGTCCTTCTGTGTCACATGTAATACTTTTTGGCCTGAATTCTACTTTGTTAGTAGGATTGCAGCCCTGGCTTTTTTGTAATCTCCATCTTCCTGTTCTTTCTAAGTCGTTTTGAGGGAATGTTGGGTGCTAAGATTCACGCAACTGCCTCTGTACGTTTACTGTCTTACAGCTCCCTCCCCTTCAGCTTGGATGGAAAAAGCACAGTCTCCCTGGGGTGCTGTAGATCTTTGAGTGTGAGGGGGCGGGTGTCCGCATGGCTAGCTCAGTCAGCAGAGTGTGAGCTTTTTCATGGGGAAGGGCAGAGTGTGAGCCTTTCCGTGGGGAAGGGCAGAGTGGTTGACGCTCAGGGCCTGAGCTCTCCCTCCTTGCTGGCCTGCCCTGAGTTGACCTGAGTGAGCAGCTTCTTTCTCAGGGTCAGGGTCAGCCCAGCTCCTTCCCTGGCACGGGGATTGTTTCGTAATAAAAACTTCTCAGGTGGTAAAATGGTAACACAAAGGACCTCTCCCTGCATCTCCGCCCAGTTTACCAAGGAGATCTCATTTCCTCCTATATACAACTCTTCTTTTTCTTTTTTTTTTTTTTTTTTTTTTTTGAGAGTGCAATGGCGCCATCTTGGCTCACTGCTGCCTCCACCTCCTGGGTTCAAGCAGTTCCCTGCGTCAGCCTCCTGAGTAGCTGGGATGACAAGTGCCTGCCAACATGCCCAGGTAATTTTTATATTTTTAGTATAGATGGGGTTTCAGCATTGTGGCCAGGCTGGTCTTTAACTCCTAACCTCGTGATCCACCCGCCTTGGCCTCCCAAAGTGCTGAGATTACAGGCGTGAGCTATTGCTCCCGGTCTTATATCTCTTAAAAGTAGAATTGGACCAGAGCCTTATATGAATCAAATAAGAAAAATTGAAAAGCTACAAAATAGTAAAAGCTCTGGGTTGAGCTCTGAAAGGTCAGACTAGGTAGTGATATAAAAGAGTTTATAATCATAGCAAACATATGCCGTGCTTTAGAAAATACAGAATTCCTTAAAAAGTTGTTTCCAAAGGAAGTGATCTGGAAAAAGAAGTTGTGACTGGTATTACCATATTTTAATGAAGAGATGGATTTTACTTATTCTTTCAACTTACAACAAAATTTATTCCTGATTATGAACAATACAGGCTTTTTATGAATTTGCAAACCCCGACAAAGCAATCAGAATGAAACTCCTGGCTGGACACGGTGGCTTAAACCTGTAATCCCAGCACTTTGGGAGGCCTGGGGGGCAGATCACCTGAGGTCAGGAGTTTGAGACCAGCCTGGCCAACATGGCGAAAGCCCATCTCTACTAAAATAAGAAGGAAAAAAAAATTAGCTGGGCATGGTGGCATGCACCTGTAATCCTAGCTACTCGGGAGGCTAAGGCATGAGAATTGTTTGAACCCAGGAGGCAGAGGTTGCAGGGAGCTGAGGTCGCACCACTGCACTTCATCCTAGGGGACAGAATGAGACTGTCTCAAGAAAAAAAATTAAGCTCCCCGTTCTCACTAACTTTGCAGCTCCTGGTGGCCACTGGAGCAGCAGCCCGGCCGATGTGGGCATTTCCCAAAAGTGACGTCCTGGCAGATACCCTCTCCTTAATTTAACAAAACCTGTGATCGTTACTTTCTTTCAGTTTACTCTAAGGATTAGTAAATGAGTCCATCACTGAACAGACTGTCTTAATCTTGGTGTTTGACCTACAGAAAAATACGAAGATCTGAGTTCTTCTGATGAGTCCTGCCCTGCTCCTCAGAGACAGAGGCCGTGCCGGAAGAAGGGTGTCAGCATCCACGAGGGGCCGAGAGCGCTGGCCAGGATCACAGGCATTGGCCTCGGGGGCAGGGCCCCACGATCTCGCTACGGTGAGTGGCCTGCGTTTCTCTTTTTTATTGCATACCAAGACTCTGTGTTGGCGAGAATGGAATAGCTCCTAGGTTCCTGAAACATGGGTCCCTGGACCTCAGGTGGCAGCAGGACAAGTGGCCCAGGCTTTCATGCTCAGGGAGAATCAGGATTGAGTCCAATGATGGAAATGCATTGGTCATGAGCTCATTCCTGTTTTTTGCTTTACCTCCTTGACGTTCCTTTTCATTGGTTAAATTTAGGAATATCTCTCTGTCCTGCCGCAGAAACGTAGCTCAGGTCAGATTTCATTCATCGCATAGGTGGGTCAGCTCATACAGGGAGGATGCAAAGTGTGAAGTTCCACTTCCCAGCCCTGCCCGTACCAGCTGGGTCGTGTATGCTCTCGGGGGCAGGAAGCCAAGGGCAGGCAGGCCCAGCTGTTTTCTCAGGGTGATGGAGCTGAGCTCAGACCCTCCTGAGAGAGGGCGCACTTGGTAGTAAAGAATCCTAGCCTCCGGGTTTTCAGATCTCAAGTTTATTCTCAGATTGTCAGCCCCATAGTGCTGAGCGTTTTGCTCTTGGGGAGTGCTAGGGGCTGTTTTTAGGTGAGTTGGATTTGGTACCTACTCTCTCTTGCTGAGCTCAGACTGAGCTGTGAGTTGTGTCTTCTTTTGATAGCTGTCACCCACCCATAGCCAGGCCAAGGCTGCTGGTCTCCCAGGCCTGGTGGCTGGTCTCTTGCAGGAGCAAGGCCTCTTTGAGGCCAGTACTTGGAATGGTCTACCTTTCCCAGTGAGAACAGACAGTGTTTCAGCCAAGGGTACATGAATCACTGGATTCCCTTCTGAGACTCCAGGAAGAAGCAGATGTGCAGACTGCTGTCTTCCCAAGCCTGGGTGATGGGTTGGGAACTGGGGACCTACCTTCTCTCCCATCGTCCTGGGAGGGGCGGTTGACTGGGCCTCTGGGAAGGACTCTCTCCAGCTGCTGGCAACCTCCCACCACAGCAAGAGGGCCCACCTGTGTTCCAGCCACTGAGCTGTGAGCACTGGCTCTGGGACACTGGGCTGGTCATTGTGAGCAGCACAGTCTCTTCCTTCTGAAGGATCCCGGGCATCTGCTGCAGCCTGAGGTGTGGTGGGGGAGGAAGGAGGGGTTTCATCCTGGGGCTGGGGTGGTAATTAATCTATATAGCCTCACAACAGGTGCTTTATCAAAATAATACATGTCTGAAGCTGTTTGTGTGCAGTTCTTTTTACGTATCCACAGAGCAGTGATGATGGTAGTGGTCTCAGGTGTTGCATTTCAGGGGATTTTTGTTTTTTCCTCCAATACCTTATGAAATTGAAATTTTCCATAAGTGAATATATTCTCTTTACCAGTAATTTAAAAAATTAGGGGCTGGGCACGGTGGCTCAGGCCTGTAATCCCAGCACTTTGGGAGGTCAACGCGGGTGGATCACGAGGTCAAGAGATTGAGACCATCCTGGCCAACATGGTGAGACCCCATCTCTACTATAAAATACAAAAATGAGCTGGGCATGGTGGCACGGGCATGGTGGCATATGCCTGTAATCTCAGCTACTCAGGAGACTGAGGCTGAAGAATCATTTTTGAACCCTAGAGGTGGAGGTTGCAGTGAGCTGAGATCTCGTCACTGTACTCCAGCCTGGCAACAGAGCGCGAGACTCCGTCTCAAACAAAAAAAAATTGGGGGGCCAGGTACAGTGGCTCATGCCTGTAATCCCAGCACTTTGGGAGGCTGAGGCAAAAGGACTGATTGGGCCCAGGAGTTGTGAGACCAGTTTGGGAAATGTAGGAAGACCCTATCTCTACAAAAAATTTTGAACACTAGCCGGATATGGTGGCCCATACCTGTAGCCCCAGCTACTTGAGAGGCTGAGGTGGAAGGATTGCTTGGGTCCAGAAGGCTGAGGATACAGTGAGCCGTGATGCTGCAACTGCACTGCAGTCTGGATAATAGAGCAAGACCCTGTCTCAAAAAACTTGGGGGGAATGATAAATAGCATGTGCTGATTGTAAAAACTTCTCCATAACTGGGAAAATATGTAAAGAAGAAAGTAAGTTCCCCCTGGTTTTTCAGAGACAGGGTTTCACAGTCACCTAGGCATGATCATAGCTCACTGCAGGCTTGATTTTTGGGCTCAAGTGATCCTGCTGTCTCAGCCTCCTGCATAGCTGGGACCACAAGCATGTGCCACCATGCCTGGTCAAGTCAGTCTTTTGATGTGAATAAATGTGCTTTCTTTGGAGAAGGGGCAGGGGCAAAACTGGAGTGAAACTGCCTGGTATGCATGCCTTTTTCTGCTTGGTTTTAGGGGGAAGTAGAGTTAGATAATTTCATATTATTGCTGTTAATTTTTAGCCCAAGCTTGGCCTTTTTCCTTCCTGCTCAGCCAGATCTCTTTATTATTGCGGTTGACCAATCTGAGGAGGCCTGCCTGTAAGGGCCTATATAGGTTAAAAAAGATCACAGGGACATAAAGATACCCAGTCAGTGGGCGTCTGTGTGAGGTCATTAGTTACTTCCTGCTAAAAGGAGTATCTGGTCAGGCATCTGTAAACACAGCTTACCATTTCATACGTTTTCCCCTTGAAAAAGACCGTGCGGTGTAATGGAGATGCCCCAGGCTTGACCCAGCTGCCAGCCCTGACCCCACCAGGCATTTGCCTGAACCACTGACTGACCCAGAGTATCTTTCCCACCACACACCACAGATACAGCCATGCCGGGTTGCAGGGGCAAGAGGATGAGGTGATGGCTGGGAAGTCACCTGCCTCCATCCTGGGCCTTGGCCTGAGGAGGTAGGGGCATCTGGAACCAGAAGCAGCTTCACTTTGGAGTTCCCTGGGCTTATGGCCCCCATTCTGTACACAGAGCAGGTGCCTCTCTGCGGCTATGTCACCTTCAATAGCAGTGGTGAGAACCCCCTGGAAGAAGAGGGCCTCTGCTGCCGGGATGTCACCTCCCCCATCAACGAGCGGGACATAGAAAGCAGCAGCAGCAGCAGCAGTCGAGGTATATGTGCCCCCATCCTATTCAGCCTGTGGCTCAGGCAGGTCCTAGAGCTCCTGTGTGCCCATCCTACTTACCCCCCCTGGCCTGGCGCTGGGGCACAGCCATCCAGCAGAGGACAAGAAAGGGGGGCCGCATGTGGACAGCCCTGGTTCTTGTCAGGAAAGGGAGAAGCTTCTGGTCCAGCAGCCCCTTGCAGCTTAGGGGAGCCATTCCACACCAACAGGTTGAGCCCCTTGCTTGGGAGCCCACTGAGGCTTTCAGGACACACTCTAGTAGGAATGTCTGTTAGAATCGCAGCTCTGCGCAGCAGCTGTTGACAGTGCCCACCTTGGGCCAAGCACTGCTCCAGGTACCTGGGACTTAGCAGTGAACAAGAAGACAGAAGCCCTGCCGGTCTGTATGGAGGGGAGGGTTGAGGACGGGCAGGCAGCCTGAAACAAAAGGAAGCAACCACTGCAGGTGCCAAGGAGTGCCCTGGCCGAGGCAGCTCAGCCTGGAGCCGGGGCACGCCCAAGTGCAGCACCTTGGTGAGGCCTGCAGGTGGACGTCCTGTCTTCCCACCCTCAGAGGGACATGCTTTCTGTGCCAACCTGGGGCCCGTCAGGAGCAGCAGCAGCAGTGAGGGCCTGCCCAGAGCCCAGGGGCTCAGCAGCGAAGCTTCTGTGGAGAGCAACGAGGTACGGACTCTTTATTTCTTGGTCCCCCATAGCCGGTCCCTGGCATTGTGAGGGTGCCTAGTATCCCCCAGTCACTGTAAGGTGAGCATATGTGTAACAAGCACGTGCTTCATGTGTGTGCTGGGCTGGGAGGTGCCATGGACAGGGCCTGGGTTCTCAGACTACAGTGAATGGCACTGGAAGCCCCTGCGTGGCAGGTGGGGCGTTCAGGAAGGCTCCCAGATCAACCTGCATGCTCCTTCAAATACGTGCCTCTTGCTGCAGGACTCGGATCACGCCTGTAAAAGTTCAGTTCGCAGACAAGCTAAAAGTTACACGAAGACCAAGAATCCTGACAGCCAGTGGCCTCCCTGCCCTGGGACTGACAGGGAAGCCTCTCTCCCCGAGTCCAGGCCCCAGACTCAGAGGGCCCCCTACTCAGGACCCCAGGTAAGACCACTTGTGAAACTGGTGGTTACACTCAAGAGATGGCACTTTTTCTGAGTATGAGGCATGTGCTGTGTATAATGACGTGCCAGCCACTGCTGGGAGAACAGAATGGCAGTGGCCTCCCTGTGGCCTGACAGCCTCCACAGACTCACAGCTGGCTCCGTGGCTGGCGGCCCAGCTGCAGGACTCCCACTCCATTCCTCGCCACGGGAAGGACATGTTCCTGCTTTCCCTACTGGAGTCGGTCTCCCTGAGCCTGGGGAGAAGAAAAGCGCGCCTGGCCTGAGAGCTGCCTGCGGGGGTCAGTGACAGGATGTGGTGGAGGCAGAGGCAGGGGTCACACTCAGCCTGCGCTCAGTGATGGCTACGGCGGCCACCGTCCTCATCCTCCCCGTGGTCAGTCTGACCGCACATTATCTAAGGGACCACAGGCGTGGTTCACAGCTGTCTCACCTGTCTGTTGTGTTCTGCCCTGTGCAGGCAGAAGAGGCACAGACAGGAGAGGCAGAGGGAAGATGTGGCTGTTTGTTTTTTTGAGGTGGAGTCTTGTGCTGTCCCCCAGGTTGGAGTGCAGTGTCGTGATATCAGCTCACTGCCACCTCTGCCTCCCAGGTTCAACTGATTCTCCTGCCTCAGCCTCCCAAGTAGCTGCCACCATGCTCAGCTAATTTTTTCTATTTTTAGTAGACATGGGGTTTCACTATGTTGGCCAGGCTGGTCTCAAACTCTTGACCCTTGTGATCTGCCCACCTCGGCCTCCCAAAGTGCTGGGATTACAGATGTGAGCCACCGCACCCAGCCTGGCAGGTTATTTGTTGAGGCGCTAGCTTTGCTGCTAAGTAAAGCCTTGGATCCGCTGGCTTCTCCTTGCAGCCCCGGCTCAATGTAGGCGCCTATCTCCGGCCTGTCAGCATGCCCGGGGTGGGGTCCTAAGTATGTTTTTCTCAGAAAATAGTTTCCGGAAAATGGCAGAGTAATAACCTTCGAAAATTTGTTCCTCCATTAAAAGCAAGAATAAACTTTCAAATGTAGGATTTCTGGAGTTGAAAAGTAAATGAAAATATCACTAGATGGGCTCAACAGCAGATTTGAGCAGGCAGAAGAATCAGAAAACGTGTGAACACAGGTCACCTGGTACTTTGCCTGAGGAACAGAGAATGAGTGAAAAAAATGAAGAGAAACCTGTGAGTCCCTTAAGCACACCGATGATGTTCCAGAAGGAGAGAAGAGCAGAAACAACGGGTAAGAAACAGGCTGACCATCCCAAGTGGATCAGAAACATGGATCCAGGGAGCTCAGTGAACTCAGACAGGTGAACTTGGAGAACAACTGTGCTTAGACAAGTGGAAATCGGAACGTCCGACACTGAGACTTTTGCACGAGAGAGGAGCATTCTCTGCGTGCAAAGCATCGTCCAGATCAGCAGCTCCATTGCCCCTTCACAGAACTGAGCCTGGGATGAGGAGGCCGGTGTCTGGTCTTGAACACACAGTGCCCCAGGTGGACGACCATAACCTGAGGATGCGCCTGCTGCGACAGCCGGCCCTGTCTGAGGCACTGGAGTAGGAGGGGACAGCCTGGCTGCTGCACCAGCACACAGGGCATCATCTTGGTGTTGAGCTGGGGGAAACGGTGGGGCTCCGAGCAGAGGAAAATGGCTCTGCTTCGTTGTAGGTCACTACCTCCCCAAACCCGTCCCCTGTGCCCGCCAGGACCTGGCCACACTGCTGGAGCAGATTGGCTGTCTGAAGTACCTGCAGGTGTTTGAGGAGCAGGATGTGGACCTCCGCATCTTTCTGACCCTCACTGAGAGCGACCTGAAGGAAATTGGCATCACGTGAGTCCAGAGGGGCTGCTCTGGCCCTCAGCCTGGGGTTAGGGCAAACTTCCTGCCCACGTAAGTTCCCTTGGGAGGCTGAGGCATGTCCCGGTCGCATTCCCCCCTACAGGCTCTTTGGGCCCAAGAGGAAGATGACGTCTGCCATCGCCCGTTGGCACAGCAGTGCCCGCCCGCCAGGGGATGCCCTGGAGCTGGCCTATGCCGACCGGCTGGAGGCTGAGATGCAGGAGCTTGCCATCCAGCTGCACAAGGTGAGTGCTGTGGGTGGAGGGCGGGGCGGCACCCCGGAGTTGGCCCCAGCTCTGACAGAAAAGGCGAGTGCTGTGTGGAGTGGTTCCACACAGAGGACAGGGCTGGCTTGCGCAGGCACCTCCCAGCCTCCATGCCCCCTGCAGCGCTGCGAGGAGGTAGAGGCCATTCGGGGCCAGGTGTGCCAGGAGCAGGAGCTGCGGGCCGTGGTGGAGAGCTGTCTGCTGGAGCAGGACCGCACCCGTGAGGATATCCAGGCCCAGCTTCAGGAGACATGGGCCCTAGCCCAGGATGCTGCCCTCATCCTAGACCAGCTGCGGTGAGTGGCTCTGAGCTACCCTGGGCTGGGTCTCTGGTGGTCACCCCTGGCATCCTTCCTTAGAGGTGGATTTCAGAGCCCAGGGCCACCCCACCTCCATTTCATCCAGGCCTTTGCTTCCTGCAGGCAGACCCAGGCAGCATTCGGGGCTGGGAATCTGCATGGGTTTCCCTCCTGCTCATTAGTGCAGCTTCATATGGCACCGGCCCAGCCCCCAAAGGCCAGCTGCAGGGACAGACAGGGCAGAGACCCTCCCTCCCCTTGAAGGTCTGAGTTGGGGGCTCTGCAGCAGCCAGGCCTCTGCCCTCACCAGCACTTGTTCCTGTGTCTGGCAGAGCCTGTCAAGCTGAGCTGTCAGCCCGAGTGAGGCGGGACCAGCACCCTGGTGCAGCCACCCTGGGCCCAGCCCTCCCCCTGGTTGGTAAGAGCGGTGGCCTGGCTCCACACTGGTCAGAGGGGAAGGCAGGGAGCCCTGAAGCCAGGTTTGACCCAGTGGGCTTGGTCTGGTCAGCAGCCACTCTCTCGGGTCCCTGTGTGCACATGACCCTAGAGTCCAGGGAGAGGGGGCCCTGGGGATGAAAGCCTACTTCCTCACCTGTGACAGGAAAACTGCCTGTCCCCCAGTGGTGGGAGGCACGGGAAAGACCCTGTGCTGTGGCTGGCTGTGCTATGCTGACACCGCCAGTGACTTCTGCAGGGCCCAGACCAAGGCCCTCACCGGCACAGCTTTGTATTCGAGCGGGCCTGATACTTTGCTCAGCCCATAGGAGGAAGGGCACAACAGGGCTCCCTAGCCTCAGCCCTCGAAGGTCGCTTAGACACGGGCAGGCAGGCAGGTTCCGATCCAAGGAGGGTCTCCTGCTTGCGTGGGCTCAGGATAAAGAGGCAGTGCCTGTGGAGACAGATCCCCAGCTAACTCGGTCCCTGCATCACAGAATCCAAAGGCTGGCAAGTGTCCCTGCAGGCCATGAGCCTCCCCGAGCTCTCAGGAGCCCTGGAGGACCGTGTCCGTGAGATGGGTGAGTCTCTGGGGACCAGACTTCACTGAAGACTGAGAACCCCTTTTGTTTCTGAGGGAGGCAGAGGGGCCCCTTTCCAAGGCTGCCCTCGGGGCTGGGACCATGATGGCTAAGGGGCAGGTCACAACCTGAAGCTCAGAGTCCTGGGCAGCACCACGCAGCCCCACTGAGCCTGGGCCTGAGAGGCTCAAGGTCGTTAATCCTAGTGCCCTGAGCCTGCCAACCAGACTTGCCAAGCGTGGTATCTGGTCACATCCTCAGGACAAGCACTGTGCTCAGTGACCCAGAGCCTGGAGAAGCTGCAGGTGCTGAATGGGAAGAAGTGGCGGGAGCCCTAGCCCTCGGCCGGTGAGTGTCTGGCAGCCTGGAGCCCACACAGCGGGAGCAGCAGGGCCTGTCGGGGCAGCTGAAGGTGTGCCTACACACCCACCTGTCCCCTCCCTTCTCACCAGGGCTTTCTCTTTCAGAATCTGACGTTGGGTGATTGGTCCACCCTGAAGCTGTGTGCCAGGGAGCGAGGAGGGCAGTGAGCAGGTGGCTGCCGCGTGCAGCGCAGGCCCAGGCGGGGCCAGAGGATCAGGCCCCGGGAGCAGCCGGCAGACAGAGGCAAGATGGGAGCTGCGGCCGTGGCTGGGCAGCTTGGGCCGGCACTGAGGCGGGACGAGGAACTCTCCGCGAACCTGGTGGTGAGGCCAGAATGCCTGGGCTGCCCTGGCCCTGACCAGGCAGGGCCCTGGGGAAGTGTGTCCATACACACACAGGAGCCAACTGAGGTGTGACCTTAGGGTGAGGACAGGGCGCCTGGAAAATGCCATTTGTTGGAAAATAAAATTTAAGATCAGTTAGTCAAGGTCTCAGTTTTGGTTACATGACATGTGGCAGTGGCCCATGTGGCGCCTTTGCTCCTGGAGCCCACGTGACTGAAGACAAGGCTTCGAGAGCCAAGCCCGTTTCCAGCCCACATAACACAGGGCCTCCCCCATACACCGCCCGCACACGGAGCTCTGCGCAGACGCCAGGAACACCGCCTCCCTCGCCAGGCCAGGCATGGGCTGTGAACATTTTCCGACAGCGCCACTGGAGTCTTCCCAGACCTGAGGCTGTAGGCTACCATGGGTGACGGCTGTTTCCTTCTGCACAGTAAACCTGCACTTCAGGCTGTCCCCTGGAGCTGCTTGCAGACAGTGGGGACGGGTGGGGTTTCAGAGCAAAGCAGGTCAGCCCAGGTGGAGACAGGGCCGTCAGGATCAGGATGGCGAGTCTACCCTGAAGGTCTCAGCCCAGACGCCCCAACCCGGCTGTGTCCTGTGCACGTGCTCAGAACCCCTCTCCTGGGCCCAGCCTAGGGCCTCCATCCAGAACCAAAACACACAGAGCATCTGAGGAGCGACTTTATTGTCTTCTTCTCTTGCCAGAGATCTATACATAGCTGGCCCCAAGGCTCTGACTGTCCCTGGGAATCAAGCCACGTGGGGCAAAGCTACTTTGAAACCTCACCCACAGTTCACACGTGGTGAAAGAAAATCTAGCAAAGTAAATCCAACAACAAACAAAATTAACAGTATTAACTTCCTACCCCAAGCTGGCTCTCCCCTAAGCCCTGGGCTGGCTCAAGAAGGAACGAACTGACCTAGACAAGGCATCCTCCACCCACATATCCTGTCTGCTGAGTGGTCCAAGAACTGTGCACCTCCCCCGTGGGACAATCAGGCACTACCTAGGCCTCCATCAGCCACAATGAGACACACACAAAGGAGGGTCTGAGCCCCGGGAATGAAAGCATCCTGAAGCTGGAAAGGCAGACCAGTGTGCCCAGACCCCCCTGCCCAGCCTAAGAGGATGGGCTGGGTCCCAGCTGGCCTGGCCACTCCTAGTGACTGCTTGGGACAGTGGAGGTGAGAGGAGGCCCACTCGCCCCAGGCAGTCAGAAGCGGGGTACAAACACACTCTCGAAGCCACACTTGGCAGGAATTCCCAGCCTTCTAGCCCTGGGGAGGGTGCCACCAGACCAGGCTGCCCTCAGGAGGAGGCTGGGAGCAGCTTCTCCAGGGCCTTCTTCTGCTTCTCGGTGGCCGCAGCCAGGGCCTCAGCCAGCTTCTCCTCGGGCATCATGTTGAGCACCTTGAGGGCAAAGAGGAGCTGGCACTTGGCCGTGCTCACGAAGGCGTTGCTCAGGAAGTTGGGGAAGCCTCCGACACGATCCTTCTGGGTGTACAGCGGGACCCGAACGAGGCCCAGCACCTGCACGGACAGGAAGGAGGGCTTGGGGCCAGGCCCACCACGAGATAGCACCCCTGGCAGGAGGGGCCTGGAAGCTAGGAGGCCAGGGCATGAACAGCCAGCTTTGCCAAGGACTTAATGGGAGACCTAGGCAGGGCCTGGCAGAAGCCAGCCCCCTCCTCAAGCAAGTGTGGAGACTCACCCCATGCACTCCTGCCTGGTACCTGGACCACCCTGCAGGGTCCACACCCCATGCTCCCTGCCCACCCAGCGAAGCCTGAACATGACCAGTCCAACCTTTCCAGACCACAGTACACAAATCCAAAGAGCCTTCACGCCCCCATGAGGTTCCCAAGTTTTAACGACCCCCTCTGCTCGTTTCCCAACTCCCCAAGCAGGCCCCGCTCCCACATCCCCTCCTCCCCACCGATCCCACTCCCCACTCCCAGGATTGGCAATGGCAGGCAGCAAGGCAGATGTAACACAGCCCTGAGGGAGCCCCAGCCCCGGCTCCGGCCCCCATCCCCCGCCCGCCTTTCCCGGCCTCCCCGGCCCAGTCCCCTCTCCCCACCCCATTGCTGGAGACAGCGACACCCGACCCAGCCCGGCCAGGGGACCCTCAGGGGACGTGTTACCCATCGGTGCCTTCCTCGGGGCCAGAGCCAAACCCCGGGGCGGGGGGCGGGGCCCGGGCGGAGGCCCCACCTCCAGGCCGTGGTCGCGCGAGTGCACCGCGCTGATCTCCACGGCGTGCAACTGCTCCAACGTCAGCTGCCGCGCGTACAGGTGCGCCACGACGCGGTGCGGGCCCTCGGTCAGGTGCGAGCTCAGGTAGTCGGCCTCGGTGAGGCGCAAGCAGCCCAGGCCCAAGCCCAGCACCCGGTTCAGGCCGTCCTCCAGCGACCAGAAGCGCCGGTCCACGAAGCCCCCGGGGAAGCCCAGCAGCCCGTCGAAGCGCATCTGCATCTACAAGGGAGCGCGGGTCACGGGAACGCGGGTCACCGGCGCCGGAATGACGGACGCTCCCAGCCCGGCCCGCGCCCACGCCTGGTCCCGCGCCCGTTCTCACCAGCACCGAGAAGCGCATGGGGATGCGGCCGAAGAGCTGCCCGGGGTTGGCGGCATACAGCATGGCGTGGCACGAGTGGCTCCAGCCGGGCCCCAGACGCATCGCCTCGACCCGGCTGATCTGCTTCAGCTCTGGAACCGCCGCGGTCGACATCTTGGCACTGACTCCGTCCCCGCCGCTGCCACTTAAGAGCATGCGCGAGCCCGCCCCCGCTGCACTCTGCCAATCCGCCGACGGCCGTGCCCCCGGGTCCCGCCCCCATGCCAATCGCCAGCGTGCCCCAGGGCCGAGCCCCTCGCAGCGCCGCGCCGCGTCATTGAGAAGCGCAGGGAGCGGTGTGCAAAGGAAGGCGGTGCGCGTCAGCCGTCACCCAATAGTCGCACACCCCGGGCGGAGGCCCCGCCCAGCCGTCACCCAATAGCGGCGCACCCGAGCGGCGGACCCGCCTCCGACAGGAGCGCTAGGTCAACTGGTCAGTGTCGTGGTTGGGTCAAGGTTCACACCGTGGGCGACAGACACCTTCCTGGGCGCCCCAAAGCTGACACCCGAAAATCCCTGCGGTTTCTCTACGCTGGATAGCGCCGATCCCCTTGCGCTCACCCGTTTCTCCCCGGGGCCTGACCCGGCCCGCCGGCCCCGCCCATTCGCAATGGCGCTCTTGGCACGACCACGCTAGCCAGCAACGCCCCGGAATCTTCCTCCGCCGACGCCCTGCACCCGAGCCCAGAGGGCGACGGCCTTCCTCTGCCACCCACGACAGCTGTCCCGCTCTGGCCACCCTGCTAGCCGGCCCGATCCAGGACAGCACCGGGAGCAGGGCCTGGGAGGGCTTGAGTACCCTAGTCCCCGAGTCCAGGACCAGGGCGGAGGACCAGAAACTCGGGCTCCGTGGACCCAGCTTGCTGGACAGAAAGTGACTAAAATCCCGGGGCTGGCGCTTTCCAGCATCCTCCAAGCCGGGCACCCTGTGCCAGGTACTGGGGAGGGGGAGGGAAGAGGGGTTTCCCCAATTTACGATGAGGAACTTGGGTCTCAGAAAACGACAGAACTTGTCTAATTGCTCCCAGCAGTTGGCGACAGAGGCAGGATTCCACCCCAAGTCCACAAAGATCTGAGGTACTTACCCTGTGTCTGTACTGGAGAAGTCAGTCTCGGGGGCTCAGAAACAGCCAAAGGAGAGTGAGGTTCCCCAACTCCAGGATGGCGAGGCTCACCTCACCAGCAGCAGGGCCCACTCCTCCCGACCGGGGAAATGGATTTGCTGAGCACAGCCCTGGGAGAACTGTGCAGTGAGGCCAAGCTCACAGGCACAGAGAAAGCTGCCTTGAGTGGAGCGAGGCAGGAGAGGAGAGAGGTGGACAGAGGATGAGCACTGGAAACTCACCTGTTAAGTCCATGGTGGCGTCAGATGTGAAGAGTAAGGACCTAGAGAGGACACCTCTCTCCCCTGCTGTGGCCACCAGTGAAGGTGGTCACACGGGTCACCTGCAGCCAGCAGGGGAAGCCCTGATTCCAGGGTAAGCAACCATGTTAGAAGGCGAGAGGGCAGCGAGGGGAACGGTCCTCCCACCCAAAGAGGGCCCAACCCCTAGACAGCCAGGCCCAGCCAGAGACCCAGAGCCCAGAGTCCTTGAGATGCATGGGCACTGGAGAGGAGGCTCCCGTTGCTCCAGCCCCTTCCTGACCCCAGCCACCAATAAAAGTGCTGGGTCTGTTGGGAGGTACAGAGGGGGAGCCGATCTGGCCCGTGCAAGCACCCGTCTGACACTCCTCTACCCACGATGGGATGGGGCCAAACCCAGGCCTGTCAGAGCAGCTGCAGGGCCCATGGATGGCAGCCTTCTTGGGGGACTGATGGGCCAAAACATGGGCACCCCCTCCACCCTCAGGGTCTTCAGTCAAAGGGCATGGTGGCAGCTTGACCTGTGTGCAAAGGAGCTGGGGCCCTGAGTGGTAGGCAGTGGTGTAGTGGCTGCCCTGGTGCACTGGCCACTCCCTGGACAGGGGAGCATGGGCTGTGCACAGGCCAGGGGCTGGGCTCTAGCCCTGGAGCCCACAACCCTGGGCGGCCAGACCTGCTCCGGCCGTCTGGGCTCCACACGCCGGCTGTAGGGCACCAGCACTGCCCTTCTGCTTGGAAACCTGTTCTTAAAACTGACTCCGCCTTAGGTGGAGGTTGCAGTGAGCCAAGATTGCACCATTGCATTCCAGCCTGGGTGACAGAGCAATACTCCACCTCAAAAAACAAAACAAAAAAACCTGACTCCCTCCAATAAAAACACTCCAACAGCCTCTACAGGCTCTTCAGGCTCACTCCTGTTGCCTGGGGCACTCCAAGGCCAGCTCCTCCTCGGCCTTCAGAGCTGTTTAAGTCTCAGGCTTTCCCTGCCGCCCGGTTCAGTGAATCCCTTTTAAGGCTTCATCTCACCACCACCCTTTCTTCCTAATAGCATCCAAACCTGGCAAGATTCTGATTAGCAGCTGGGCGTCTCACTGCCTGGAATGCAGGCGCCTGGGGTCCGGGCCTCAGCTGTTCTGCTGCCACTGGAAGACACCAGGTGCTCAGCAAACACCCTGAGACGATCGGGGCTAGAGATGGGAACAGGACCCACAACTCTCACACCTGGAGGCCCCGGGCTACCGCACCACCTGTTCGGGAGACAGCCCGATCTCAAGTGTGGCTTCCCTCCAACCAGAGGAAAGCCCCGACAGGGCTGTCTGGGAGCCAGCGTTCTCATTAGCCCTCACCTTGCTCACTGCCTTGACAGCAGAGGGAAGCTGGGCAGAGGCCATGGAGCTGCCAGGCTGTTGGAGCCACCCCAACCACCCAGTGGCCCAACTCCGGGTCAGGAAACAGCCACTGTCCTGAGGGCTGTGCCCAGAGGAAGGAACAGACAGTATATTGCTGTGTGATTTTATTACTATAAATATACAGTAAAAACAAATGGGCCCATCTGAGCACATCAAATGGCAGCACGTAGGAGTCCCAGCGGGCCATTCTGCAGCCCGAACTTCACGCAGAGCCCTGGCACCAGGACCAACGGCCAGAGGCTGGGGCCTTGGCGGAGCGGGAGGAGAGGTGGGGTTGTGGGGAGGTGCGTGGGGGGAGGTGTGTTGGGGGAGAGGCACGTGGGGAGATGCCCGGGCTGAGTGCACACACACGTGGGAGCATATGCGTACGTGTATGCGTGCGCATGTGCGTGGGAGCATGTGTATGCGTATGAGTGTGTGCAAGTCTGCCTGAGCATGTGTGTGTGAACATAGGAGCATGTGTATGTGTGAGCATGTGTGTGTATGAGCATGTGCAAGTGACTGTGCATAAGCATGTGTGTGCATGTACACAAGGGCAGGAGGGGAGCTGGCCTGGGTGCGCCGGGAGCTGGGTTTGGGGACCACTGCTGGGTCTCCCCTGAGCACCCAGGAAGCAGAGCTTGTGCTTGGAGCCACCCTGAGCCTCAGGGAGGGCAGTGAGCTGCCCCACAGCTGTCTGATCCCCAGGCCCAGCCGCAGCGCAACCCCCCGGACCAGGAGACCCGCACATACCTTCCTGGCCCAGGGCCCTGCTGGGGCGGCTCCAGCCCTGGGTCACCAGGGCCGGATACCCCCTTCACCCTCTGCTGCCAAGGAGGTTTACCTTAATAAAAACAGGACGAGGTTGCCCAGAGGCCAAGCCTCCTGGCTGTGACCTCACTCACCAGGTGGGCTGCTGGCTCCCTCCTCCTCGGGCTGGTCCCACCACAGGAGCCTGACAACAAATCAAAGAGAACTGCAAGGGGCCAGGTGCAGTGGCTCACGCCTGTAATCCCAGCACTTTGGGAGGCAGAGGCGGGTGGATAACCTGAGGTCAGGAGTTTGAGACCAGCCAGACCAACATGGTGAAACCCTGTCTCTATTATAAGTACAAAAAAATTAGCCTGGGTTGGTGTCATGAGCCTATAGTCCCAGCTGCTCGGGAGGCTGAGGCAGGACAACCACTTGAACCTGGGAGGCGGAGGCTGCAGTGAGACCACGCCACTGTACTCCAGCCCGGGCAACAAGAGTGAAACGCCGTCTCAAAAAAAAGAGAACCGCAGGGGACATTCCAGTGGCAAAGGGGAACAAGGAGGCCGCCAGGTCCTCCTTGACAGGGCCTTGCCAAACAGAAGGCCCTGCAACTGGAGGGGCCTGGCGATGTCACCAAAGCCAGCACGGTGAGAAGGTGCGGGGCTTGGCAACAAGGCCGCTCGATGATGGCTGCTGGAAGCGGCTATGCTCTGCCCTCAGGTCCAGTGCTAGGCTGAGATGCTTTAGCTGCCCAGGGCGACACCCATGCACCCCAAAGCTCTGAGCACTGAAGGCGCCAGCAGAGACACAGCAGGGAGGGCATGGAGGCTGCACAAACACGGCAGAGGACAAAAAGCAGTGATAGCCAGGCTGCTGCAGTGACATAGGCGGGGTGGGCAGACAGGCACTGTTTCCTTCATTGACCGTGCCTCGAGCCCCCACTGCCCCGAACATCTGTGAAGATAGTGCTTCACCCACCAATAAATTCTCTTGTGCAAGTCTGCTGAGTTCTCTGGGTAGTGACTGCACTGCTGTATGACCAGTGTAGCCAGCGCAGGCCACGCACCTGTGGGCAGCCCCAGCCCCAGATGCTTGGCCCACCACACCCTGGGGAACCCAGGCGCTGAACTCAGGATGGAAAGCTGCTGTCCTTCATCTTGTACCAGTCACAAATATATCAACCATAGAAAAGGGGACTCAGAGGGGATGGTCCACTGTGCTCTTTGATCAAGGGTCACCACAGCCCCTCGGAGCCTGGTGGCCACAGGGGGCATGCAGACAGAAGAGGCCGAGTCACACCAGGGTCTGGGGCAGCCCCTTGGCAAAGTCTAGGGAGCTGAGGGCTCCATGCTGCCAGCTTGGCCAGGCTCTCAGAGTGAGGTCAGCTCGGCGGCGCTGGGATCGGGGCTGGGGCCACCATGAGGAGGCCAGGTGGGGCTGGTGGTGCCAAGGCTGTGGGCCATTTCCATGGAGGTGGGCCATCCTGCAGGCGGGAGCAGAGGGGGAGGGAGGTGGGTCACACTCAGCTGCTTGGTCCCATGCCACCCACTCCTACCAACCTGGAGCCCCACGGGGTGGGCCACCTAGCACCCCCACTCTCGCCACCTATCTGTGGCCAGAACAACAGAAGGGGCCTCCCCAGCCCTGCCGAGCATGGTGTGTCCCTCTCAGGCACATCACCCCTCATCCCAGGAGACCTGGCAGGTCACCCTGCAGCCCCGAGTCATAACACGACATGGCGCCATGGCTTCTGCCCTCTGGGTCTCCTGCCCTACCCCTGGTTCCAGTT
>PVKP010009291.1:0-68891 GCA_004027715.1 Plecturocebus donacophilus
AAAGCTAGATCGTGTTTCACGTCTTGCTCAAATTCTTTCATTGGCTTCCATCTCACTGAGAGCAAGAGCCAAAATTCCCACCCTGGGCTGCAAGGCCTTACATAACGTGGCCCCAGCATCAATTTGATCTTACCTCTTATTCTGTTCTGGTTCCCTCTGCTCCAGCCACACTGGGCCCCTTGCTTTTCTTTGAATTTGTCAGCAGTCCTTCCATCTTAGAGCCTTTGGACTGGATGTTCCCTCTGCCTGGAACAGGCTTTCCTAGTTATCTGCGGGGCCACATCCCTCACTTCCTCCAGGTCTTTGCTGAAATGTTACCTTTTCAATGAGGTCTTTCCTGACCACTCAATTTAAAATCACAACCTCCTGATTCCTCTCCCTTTTACTCTTCTCATTCATTTCTGTAACTATTATCATATTCTCACATACTATATGACTGACTTGTTGTGTTTTTATCTGTTTCTTGTCATGAGAATATAAGCTCCACAAAGGTAGCTATTTACTTTTTTTGTTTTGTTCATTGATGCACCTCTGAACAGTGCCTGGCAAGCTGTCAAAAATATTTATTTCTAAATATGTTTCTCAATATTTATTGACTTTTTATTGAATTTATTGAATGGAACTGACCCAGAAATTCCACTTCTAGGAATTTACTTGATGATGCACTTATACATGTGTATAAAGTAACATGAATCTTGTTTATTGTAGTAAAACACTGAGCAGTTATCTCAAGAAATTGAGCATTATCTGAGGGTACAACTTAAATGAAGGCACTGGATAAAGTTTCAAACCAGATAGGACTAAAAGTTGATTTGTGTCCTACTATTTAGAAGATAGGGGCTGAAGTTGAAGACCAAATCAGTTATAGTAAAAACAAACTGTATTTTTGTTTTGCATCTGAGAAAATATTTAAATACATACTTGTGTGTGAAGTTAGACTTTTCCTGTTCCCCTCAAACTGGTGACTAGGACTCAAGGTTGAGAACAAAGGGGTGTTTAGTCCCTGCATCCTAAAAGAGCCTTTCGATTGCCTTTCAAGTGTCTAACAATTAAGGTCAGACCCTTTTCTTTGGGCTTACTAAGAGCAACCACCACCTCTGCCCCTGCTTGCTTATATAAAAAGATTAGCGATTAGGTCCAGTGGTCAAGGTTCTGTCTTCCAAGAAATATAGAAGGGGCTTCAGAAGACTCACTTGTAGTAATGGGGCCTTCTGTAAGAACCTGGGTGAGTTTGGCATTTTCTCTCCTGGGTGGATGGCATTTCTACCTGGCGGCTCGCTATGGTATTGCCAAATTGGACTGATGTTTACTTCTTGGGAGAACTGAACAGGCATTCCAAGGATTGGAGGCAGTCTTAACCCAGGGATTACTTCTTATGTAGAGATTCTTGCAAGCAGAAGGCCTGCAGGAGTCATTGATTGCAGAGAGGTAAGAAGCAATGGATAATTTGTATGGGAAAAGGAATAGAACAGCCCCATCTGAAGTTTCTCATGTCCTTTAAAAAAATGGAAAATTCATTTGCAGGATATTGTATCTACATGTAAAAGAGCAGGACGGAGAGTTCTGAGTACAGGGAATCAGATTGTCCAGGCAGCCTCTGGTCCTAGTGGGTGTAAAGGGGCTAGGGAAGAAATTAGTTAGCTAGGGCTGCCATAACAAACTACCATGGACTGGGTAATTTAAATAAAAGAAATGAATTTCCCCACAGCTATGGAGGCTACAAGTCCAAGATCAAGGTGTCAGCAGGTTGGTTTCTTCTGAGGCCTCTCTCCTTGGCTCGCTGATGGCTGCCTTCTTGCTGTATCCTCACATGATCTTTTCTCTGGGTTCCCACAGCCCTCATGTCTTTGTGTGCCCAAATTTTCTCTTTTAAAAGGATCAGTTAGGGCAGTCAGATTGGATTCAGGCCCACTCTAACTTACTGAATCACCTACATAAAAGTCCTATCTCCAAATGCAGTCACATTCTGAGATACTAGATTTCAGGGGTTTGACACAGGAATTTTATAGGAGGACACAATTCAGCCCATAACAGGCTCCTAGTTTTTTAGTGAGTCTGCCGCTTTCTGAGCTGCCTCTTAACAACAGAGGAAGACATGGTGGAGTTGAGGATTATTCCAAGGAAATCATCCTGTGTAGAGACCTCTCCATTAGCAGAGGCTACTAGTAGCAGGTGGAATGAGATTGAGCCAGAGCAATACTAGAGGAGCCTCCCAAGCACCCATTGGTTACCAATGACACAAGAGCACCTCTGCTTCTCCTATTTCTTCTGCCCACCCCAGTTCTCAATCTGAAATACCTGACCCAGAAAAAAACAAAACCAAATCAGACTCTCTCCTTCCTCTATCCAGTGAATGAGATCAGCCTCTTCCTAACTCCCAAGTCCTGGGTGGCAATCCCAGGAGAGATCCACCGGGGAGAAGAGAGGAGATGAAATTTAAATTGGATATGAGGTGGGAGTTCTAAATCAAAATAAGGTGAATTTAACTGAAAGTGCTAAAGAAGTTATAGAAGCTGCCTAAGAAGTTTTTTTTTTTCCTTTTTTTTCAGCACTCAGATGAATGTAGGGATTGAAAAAATAAAGCTATGTCAATTTAAACTCCACTGAATTGGTATTTCTCAATAAATTGAATATCTGTTTCTCTCTATGAATATGGAACCATATCTTGGAAAACACCACAAGCTGTTATTAGGAATTATCTCTAGGGAAGGGGATGTTACGGATGAGAATTGGTGTGTGAAGAAAATGTACTTTCACTTGAAACCCTTTGAACTTAAAAAATTACCATGTAGGTGTATTACTTTAAAAATACTCATACAATTTAAAACTAAACTAATTAAAACAGTATGATACTAATAGAGAATGCTGCTAAGAAGTAGCCCTGAAAAGGATGTCAATTCCATCCATGTTAAAGGAATTTCTTACTATTCGGAAAAATAATTGTTGTAGGGTGAACCAGGGAAACATGTAATAGGAAGAAGCTGGAGTTTCCTGGGTTTGAGGTGGAAACCTATTTTATAAATGCGGAGGAAGACCTGTAGAAGGAGTGGGAGAGAACGGAGGCTTGGAATGTAAGAAACCATTGTGAGCCACTGATTCTGTTGCTTGAAGGGAGATAAATGTTGTGACAGATGTCTGCAAAGCTTTTGGCAAGGAATGGGGTTCCATTTGGTATGGTGCATTTCAAGGTTAAGCTCTTCTGTGTCATGTAGACGTGGCATGTTTTTGGCTCAGTGATGAAGCATGGGGTTTGGGATTTATGTAATTGTAGAAAGCGTTAAGTCAAGAGGCAATGCACAATAGTTTGGCTAGTGACATTTGATGTAATTCCTCATGCATATGTTTAAGTAATAGAAATCATCCCTAAAATACCAGGAAAGGATTCAAGAAAAATAGGAAGAAAAGTAAGAGGTCATTAGAGTGTATGCATGTGTTAAGTTTATGTATGTGTTTTTCATTTCCCCATACATAATTAATTCTATCATTGAGTGTGTTGACTAAATTAAAATAATAAAATCATCACAAAGGGATTTTATATGTGCAGACAGTGACTTGAGAGGGATATATAACTCTATCATCTTCCTGGAACTGAAATAGACTTGGAAGAAAGGAGTTCTGGTGAAATGAACTGCAAAACAGAACAACAGCTTTGATGCAATGAAGGTGATCAATGCACACTAATGCCTGCCACAGTTGTTTTCTCTAATATTTGAAAATATGAAAGGGGAAAGTTATAAAATGCTAACAAAAATAGTCAAAAATGCAGCCTTTGCCAATTTTAAAAGGAGTCTTTGCTGTTGAGGAGCATACTCCAAGAAATCTACCAGAGCTAAGTGTTGCTGTTGGGTTTATCTTGATACTTTTCACTCATTTGAGCCTCTGGTTCTGAGGTCAGGCCAGTGGTGTTGCATAAAGGGCATCTCTCCAAGGAAGGACTCATTATCAACCCCTCTTGGCCCATACACACTCCATTTCCATTGGATTTTGAAATGGAAGCTTTTTTTTGTTTGTTTATTTAGAACCTGGGTGGTGTGACATGTCAGGAAGCTGCTTAGTTATATTTAACAATGTTTCAGCTTTTTGGTAAGACTTAACAGTTCCGGAAAGTTTTTGTTTTTGGAGAGTCATCCCTGAAAATGCTGAAGCACCCTCTTTGGGTTGCTGGAGAAGAGGCTGCTGTAAAAGAGGAAAGAAGGTCTCCGGCTTGCCCTCTCGTGTTGTAGGCTTATTTGACCAGTCTGAGGTCAAGAATCCTGAGGAACATTTTCAAGACAATAGAAAAGGAGGTTAGATGTTGTAGATGTTGGATTTCTTTTACTTATTCGCCACGTTTTCTCTCATTTTGAGGAGCCTCCCTCCTCTACTAGCAATCAAGTTGCTTTGGCTGAGGCTGCCTTACCCTCGGTTTTGGGAGAAGACACTTGACATAGGTGCAAGTTTTTTAGGTGCAAGAGTTTTAAGTGTTGGAGTGTTGGGAAAAGTCCCTAATGGCTTCCCATGGCTGGGAGCAAGAGTCTGCGGCTCCTTGCGCCTCCTGGGTGAGGCAGTGCCCCACCCTACTTCAGGTTGCCCATCTTGGGCTGTTCTTACTGTCTAACCAGTCCCAATGAGATGAACCTGGTACCTCAGTTGCAAATGTGGAGATCACTCATCTTCTGGCATGCTCTCTCTGGGAACTGCAGACAAGAACTGTTGCTATTCAGCCATCTTGGCAGAAGTCCCCTCAAATTATTTTATTTTAAAGAAGAAATATGTGTGAAATATACCAGCAATAAAATAACCCAGCTATAATTGCCAAGTATCAGTACAACTATTGAGAATTCCATTTGAGTTTTTGTGCTCATAGGATGGCAGGTTTTAGCTTGTGTTCAACATCCATTCAGTTCTTAAATACTAGAACAAGAAAATGACTCTATATTCAGTAGAAATAAAAAATAGTTATAGTATTTTTCCATAGTCAATATTTTCCCCTTGAGATTCAGATATAAAAAGAATGTAGTTCCAACTGAAAAACATATATTAGGAAAAGTACTGGTATGAGTGACCTTTCTAACCTCCTAGCAAGTTACAGATGGTGAAAATTATCATCTGGTTAATTTGCAATAACTGTTTTTAACTTGAATATACTACAAAATTTATCTTGTTACATTTGGTGTTATTTTTTATTTTTTATTTTTCTTGCTGGAAGTGTTTTCTGAAATATTTAACTAGTTTCATATATTTTAAGAATTCCATTCAGAAATATATCAGTATATCTGTGATAGTCAATTTTATGTGTCAATTTGGCTAGGCTACTCTACTTAGATGTTTGGTCAAATGTGTCTGGATGTTGCTGTGAAGGCATTTCTTAGATGAGGTTAATTTTTTTTTCTTTTTTTTTTCACTTCGAACATTAGCATTAAGTAGGTTACCGTACACATCCAAAGGCCCAGCATTTCAGAAAAATAATTAAGAAGCACACCTTGTACCAGAGTCTCACAGATGAGGTTAATATTTAAATCAGTAGACTTCTGAGTAAACAAATTACTCTCCATAATGTGGGTGGGTCTCATCCAATCAGTTGAAGGCCTTAAGAAAAAAGATTGATTTGTCCTGAAGAGGGAATTTAATCCGTAGATTGGCTGTGGAGTTGTGTGGTAACATTAATTCTTCCCTGGGTGTGTGGACTGCTGGCCTACCCTACAGGTCTGGACTTGTCAGTCTCCACAGCTGTGTGAGCCAGTTCCTCAAATCTCTCCCTCTATACACACTTCCTATTGGCTCTGTTTCTCTGGACAACCTTGACTAATTAAATATTCAAGTCTTTTCAATTCCAAAAATTAAAGTCTTCTAATATTTACAGGAAAAACAAAATTTTCTTCCATACAATTATATTTTTTAAATCAGCAATTTAAAGAATGCTGAAAAATTAATGCTTTACAAGAAAATCTGAAAATAATAGTTTGCGTTATTAAACAAATAAGTTATCTGGAAAACATTAGGTATTCCTTCAACTTGAAGTTCTTGGCAGGGTACACAGGCTACTGGGTTGGGAATAGTAGATGTGACTTTAATTTTTGGAATCCCAAAGATTAGCAACCTATGAAGAAGGCATAATCTTTCAAATTGTCAGTCTACTGTTTTTCATTAAAGCCTTCCTTAATGAAAAAAACAAAACAAGATAAGCTAATTATGTTCCTCTGAGGTGCTATAGATAGCACTTTTATATTACACTATTGATCAGAATTGATCTTTATTTATCTGAGCCAAGTGCAAGATAAAATAAAATAAATTTCCTTCAATTCTCTGCCATTGAAAAGATTTGAATATTTAATTAGTCAAGGTTGTAGGAGTAGAGGAATGGCTGCTCTATTTTTTGGTTGGCAGTGTCTTTACATTTCTGGGCCAGAGCAGACAGTAGGGAGGAGCAAAGCATCTTTCCACCTTCTTTTCAGCCATCAGGTTTACTGCAACCCAGTGCCAACACATTCATGGATCACCAGTTATATTTCTCAATCTAATTCAAAGGACTTTGCAATGGTGGCTATTTCTTCCAGATTTGGGCAATTCATCAGAAGTTCTAGTCTTTACTATTTTGAGTTTCCATCATTTTGGGGGGGATCTTTTTTGGGATCTGTATTAGTCAGGGTAGGCTAAATTATTCTGTAATAATAAATAAAAACTCAAATCACAATTTGAGCTTTTTAAATTGTGAAATTCAGTGAAATTTCTTCTTAGTTCCTACAGAATTCAACACAGATATTCCTGGTCAGAGGATTTCCTGCTTGGTTCTTCTCCAAACAGTAAATTCATTTATCTAGGCTTCCTATACTGTACAGCTCTACCACCTTTTTAGCCATGGGAATGAAGGAGGAAGATCATGGCAGATTGTAAAGGATGTTGTTTGGACGATACTGAAAGTCATGTACTCAGTTTTGGCCAATACCATCAGCCAGAACTCAGTTACCCAGTCCCACCTGGATGCACAGGAATACAGGAAATGTAGAGTTTTCCTGTGCCCGAGATGAAAATAAAACAGTTTGCTGAATGCATACGTAGCATTGTTTAACCACAACATTTTGTTTAGAATATAAGACACTGAGACAAAATTTAAAACCAATGTCTTAACCTCTGTTTTGAATTATTTACTTAGTTATTAATCCTATAAAAAGCATCTGTAAACTTAGCACCCAAAACAAGAGGACAATATCCTACATCTAACTACATGGTCTTCCCTTCCTTCATTCCCCTGACTTCCTCTACACAAGAGGACCATCTTCCTGAGACTGGCATTGATCATTCCATTGCTTTCCTTTCTTACTTTCTTTTTTTTTTTTTAATTGAGCTTTTATTTTGAGTTAACTCTAGATTCATATAAGGTTGTAGGAAAACACAGAGAGATCCCTTGTACCCTTTACTCAGATTCTTCCAGTGGCAACATCTTGAAAAGCTACAGTATCATGTCATAACCAGGATATTAAAACTGATATAGTTAAGATACAGAACATTTCCATCACCACAAAGATCAGTTATGTTACCCTTTCATAGTCACACAAACTTTATTCTGCCCTCTGCCGTAGCTCCTGATAACCACTAGATTATTTTCCATTTCCGTAATTCTGTCATTTCAAGAATGTTATATAAATGGAATCAAACAGTAAACAACATTTTAGTATTTTTTTCACACAGCATAATCCTCTGACGACACATACAGATTGTCATGTTTACTAATAGTCCAACCCTTTTCATTGCTGAGTTTCCAAGGTATGTATGTGCTACAGTTTGTTAAGTATTTCCCCATTGAATGACATCTGGGTTATTTTCAGTTTTGGGCTAGTATTTGTTATAAATAAAGCTTCTATAAATATTCATGTACAGATTTTTTTGTGAATATGTCCTCATTCTCTAGGATAAATGTCCAGAACTGCAACTGGTGAATCATATTATATATTTTTTATTGTGGTAAGAACACTCAACATGACATGTATCCTCTTAACACGTTTAAGTGTACAATACGGTATTGTTAATTATAGGCACGATGTTGTGCCTTAATCATCTTGCATAATGGAAACTTTATACTTGTTGATTAGCAACTCCCCATTCCCCCTTTTCCCTGACCCCGGCAACCACCATTTTACTTTGCTTCTATGTGTTTGACTATTTTATATACCTCATATAAGTGTATCATGCAGTATTTGTCTTTCCATAACTGTCTTATTTCAGTTAGCACAATTTCCTCTTATATAGCAGGATTTCCTTATTTTGAAAGGCTGAGTAATATTCCATTGTATGTATGTACCACATTTCCTTTATTCATTCATCTATTGATGGACATTTATATTGTTTCTACATTGTGCCTGTTGTAAATAATGCTGCAGTGAGCATGGAAGTGCAATGATCTCTAGGAGATCCTGATTTCAATTATTTTGGATAAATACCCAGAAGTAGGATTGCTGAATCATATGGCATTTCTATTTTTAATTTTTTGAGGAACTTCTACACTATTTTCCATAGTGGCTGTACTATTTTATATTCCCACCAGCAATGCACAAGAGTTTTAATTTCTCCACATCCTCTCTAATACGTACATTTTATGTTTTTGATAATAGCTATTCTAATAGGTGTGGGGCAATGTTTCATTGTAGTTTTGATTTGCATTTCTCTATAAAAACAAAAACAAACTATTTTTATTTATATTCTCACACAGAACGCATCTGATACCAAATGTGTGGGGTGGTTTTCCCCCATAACAACAAATTCTCCAGTTCTCAGTGGATAATAATTGGGTGTCCTACAATTGAATTCAATTCTGACATTATGTACCTGGAATTAGCATCAGATCTAAAAAGTTAAGGCTCAATCCCACAAGACTCCAACTTCAGATGCCAATCACAAGTCCACATTATTACTTGTTTTATAAATCATATGTTCCCACAATCTTCTCCTCATGTTCAATAATTTGCTAGGACAGCTCACAGAACTCAGGAAAACAGTTTCTTACTAGATTACTGTGAGGTAGGAGGTGGGACTTGACTTCAGATGCAGGGCTCTGGCACCGAATTAAATTGAGGACTAGCTAAAACAGGAACAGGGCAGAAGCAGCTTTCCATAAGACATGCCCACCAGTGCACCGTGTTAGTTTACCATTGCCATAGCAACGCAAGGAAATTATCGCTGCTTACCATGACAACGACCTGAAGATCTGGAAGTTACCACCCCTTTCCTAGAAATTTCTACATAATATACTTCCCAATTTGCATATAATTAAAAGCAGGTATAAATGTGATTGTGGAAGTGCCTCTGTGTTGCTACTCTGCGTACCTGCCCGTGTGGTAGCCCTGCTCTGCAAGGAGCAGTGCCTCTACTGCTGCTGTGCACTACCACTTCAATTCGAGTTGCTGTCTGACACAACTGGCTGGCTCTTGAATTCTTTCCTGGTTGAAGCCAAAAACCCTCCTGGGCTTTCCCTAATTTTGGGGATCACCTGCCCTGCATAAGTATATAATAAATAGTTATTATATTTTATAATATATAAGTATAATAAATACTTATTATGTTTATAATGTATTTATTATATACTCTAATAAGTATATATAAAGTATATATATTTATATAAACTATATTCATATACTTATTAAAGTATATAATAAATACATTATAAAATGTATTTATGATCCTGTTATAGGATAAATGTATCCTATTATAAAAGGATACAATTCAGGAACAGCCAGATGAAAGAGATGCACAGGGCAAGGTATGGGGGAGAGGCACAGAGCTTCCATGCCCTTTCTGGTCACGCCATTTCCCAGTATCTCCATGTGGTCACCAACCCAGGATCTCTCTGAACTCCATTCTTTCCTTTTTTTTTTTTTCCTATGGAAGCTCCATTGTATAGGCATGATTGATTAAATCATTGGCCATTGGTGGTTAGGTCAATCTCCAGGCTCTCTCCCCTCCCTAGATGTTGGGGAAGTGGGACTGAAGATTCCAACTTTCTAATCATATGGTTGGTTTCCCTGGCAATCAGTCCCCATTCTTAGGGGCTTTCCAAAAGTCATCTCATTAATGTGAACTCAGATGTAGTTGAAAAGGGCTTGTTATGAACAACAGAAGATGCTCCTTCCACTTTTACCACTCTGGAGCTAGTCTAAAAACTGGGGACAAACCAAATTTATGACCAAATATACTACTTTTGTTCTTGTCATTTAGGAAATTACAAAGGTTTTAGAAGTTCTAGTCAGGAGCCAGGAATGAAGACCAAAATCCATTTTTTATTATATCATGTATTACACCTGATGATGGGTGACGTTAAACATCTTTTCTTATTATACATATTGGCCATTTTGATGTCTTTGGAGAAATGTCTATGCAAGTCCTTGGCCCATTTTTAAATTGGATTTTTTTTTTTTTTGCTATTTTGTTTGAGAGGTTCCTTATGTATGTTGGATTTTAACCCTTTATCAGATAAATGGTTTGGAAATATTTTCTCCCATTCTGTAGGTTGCCTTTAACTCTGTTAATTGTTTTCTTATTGTACAGTTTTTTTAGTTTGATACAATCCCACATGATTATTTTTGCTTTTGTTGACTGTGCTTTTGGTATCATGTCCAAGAAATCATTGTTAAGATCAATGTTATGAAGTTTTCCCCCAAGATACGTTCTTAAAAGTGTTAGTGTTATAGCTTCAGGTTTTATGTTTGAGTCTTTAATCAATTTTGAGTTGATTTTTGTGTGTAGTATAAAGATCCAATTCTATTTTTTTTTGCATGTCACTATCCTGTTTTTCCAACACCATTTGTTGAAGAGACTATTCTTTCTTTGTTGTTTATTCTTGGCATCCATTTTTAAGATCAGTTGTTTATGTATGTGTAGTTTGATTTCTGAGTTCTTTATTCTGTTCCTTGGTCTATATGTCTATCTTTATGACAGTAACACACTCTTTTAATTACTTTAGTTCTGTGATATAGTTTGAAATCAGGAAATGTTATGCCTCCAGCTGTGCTCCTTTTTCTCAAGATTGTTTTGGCTATTTGGGGTCTTTTGTGGTTCCATATGAATTTTAGTATTTTTTTCCTATTTTTATTAAAAAAGTCATTGGAATTTTGATAGAGATTGCATTGAATCTGTAAATACCTTAGGATAGCATAGATATTTTAACATTATCAGGTCTTCCTAACCATAAACATGAATATCTCTCTATCTGTTTGTGTCTTTTAAATTTTCTTTCATGAATGTTTTATAGATTTCAATGAACAAGTAATTCACCTTATTAGTTAAGTCCATTTCCAAATATTTTATTCTTATTTGGTGCTATTGTAAATAAGGTTGCTTTACTAATAACATCTTCAGATAGTTTGTTGTTAGTGTGTAGAGACACAACTCATTTTTATATGTTAATTTTGCATTCTGCAATTTTACCAAATTTATTTGCAAGTTCTAAGGTTTTTTTTGGTGTAAAATCTTTAAGGTTTTTTAATATATAAGATCATGCAAACAGGCAAGGAGCAGTGACTCACGCCTGTAATCTCAGCACTTTGGAAGGCCGAGGCAAGTGAATCACCTGAGGTAAGGAGTTTGAGACCAGCCTGGCCAACATGGCAAAACTCTGTCTCTACTAAAAATACAAAAGTTAGTCAGGTGTGGTGGAGGGTGCCTGTAACCTCAGCTACTCAGCAGGCTGAGGCAGGAGAATCACTTGAACTGGGGAGGCTGATGTTGTAGTGAGCGGAGATTGTGCCACTGCACTCCAGCCTGGGTGAAAGGGCAGGACTCTGTCTCACAAAAAAAAAAAAAAAAAAAAAAAGATCATGCAAACATAATTTTACTTCTTCCTCTCCCAGTTGGATGACTTTTATTCTTTTTTCTTGCCCCTAATTTCTCTGGTTAGGACTTCCAGTGCTATGTTGAATGGAAGTGGTGAGTGGGCATCCTTGTATTATTCCTTATCTTACAGGACAAGTTTTCACTTTCTCACTGCTGAGTATGATATTAGCTATAGGCTTTTCATGCATAGTTTTTATCAGTCTTATACAGAAGAGACTGGTCTTACACAGAAGACCCTGACCAAGTAGTCCAGATAGAAATTCTGCAGGTCTCTCAAACCTTCATTCTAAATAGTTTAAATCACTATCTTTGCTCCCCATGGCCAGCAGGCTTCTAGAGTTTCCTGTGTCCATTCAGTAGCCTGAGACAGTAGGCAGTGCCTTGGGTAGCCTACAAAAAAATAAGAATGCTGAATATATGGTTAGTTCTTTCTTTTTTTAAAAAAATTATTTATTATACTTTAAGTTCTGGGTTACATTTGCAGAATGTGCAGGTTTGTTACATAGGTATATTATGTGCCATGGTGGTTTGCTGCATCCATCAACCTGTCATCTACATCAGGTATTTCTCCTAATGCTATCCCTCCCCAATGTCCCCACCCCCTGCTATCCCTCCTCTAGTCCCCCAACTCCTGACAGGCCCTGGTGTGTGATGTTCCCCTCCCTGTGTCCATGTGTTCTCATTGTTCAACACCCACTTATGAGTGAAAACATATGGTGTTTGGTTTTCTGTTCTTGTGTCAGTTTGCTGAGAATGATGGTTTCCAGCTTCATCCATGTCCCTGCAAAGGACATGAACTCATCACTTTTTTATGTCTGCATAGTATTCCATGGTGTATATGTGTCACATTTTCTTTATCCACTCTATCATTGATGGGCATTTCAGTTGGTTCCAAGTCTTTGCTATTGTAAACAATGCCACAGTAAACATACGTGTGCATATGTCTTTATAATAGAAAGATTTATAATCCTTTGGGTATATACCCAGTAATGGAATTGCTGGGTCAAATGGTATTTCTGTTTCTAGATGCTTGAGGAATCGCCACACTGTCTTCTACAATGGTTGAACCAATTTACACTCCCACCAACAGTGTAAAAGCGTTATTATTTCTCCACATCCTCTCCAGCATCTGTTGTCTGCTGATTTTTTAATGATCACCATTCTAACTGGCAGGAGTTGGTATCTTAATGTGGTTTTGATTTGCATTTCTCTAATGGCCAGTGATGATGAGCTTTTTTTCATGTTTGTTGGCTGCATTAATGTGTTCTTTTGGAAACTGTCTGTTCATATCCTTTGCCCAGTTTTTGATGGGGTTGTTTGTTTTTTTCTTGTAAATTTGTTTAATTTCTCTGTAGATTCTGGATATTAGCCCTTTGTCAGATGGGTAGAAAAATTTTTTCCCATTCTGTTGGTTGCTGGTTCACTCTAATGATAGTTTCTTTTGCTGTGCAGAAACTCTTAAGTTTAATTAGATCCCATTTGTCTATTTTGGCTTTTGTTGCCATTGCTTTTGGTGTTTTAGTCATGAAGTCCTTGCCCATGCCTATGTCCCTCTCCAGGGAGAAGCTGGAAGCTGAGTTTTTTTATCTGCTTGCTAGTTTTTTTTTAATCTCTGCTCACTGAGCCAGAGAGTGGGGCTGCAGCATGTGCTAGTTTTCTAATTCAAGCTGCAGTCTTTGTTCCCAGTGGCCTCCAGTGACTAGAGAATGCTGGTTCCTGTCAGTATTCTGAGACAGGTAAAATAGAAGCTAGTGCTTTTGGTAGGCCCCAGATGGATCAGAAATTTTTTCTTTCCTCAGGGAGAAGTTAGGAGCTGAGGGTTTTCTCCCACTCATATGGTGCTATGCCGGCTGTTGTGCTATGGCTAGATAGTGTCTTGACTATTCCCATTGGCTTCTGGTGTGGCTGGTTTCATGCTTGCCCAGGATGCAGAAGTCTCTTAACTAGTTTCTGGATTTCTCACAAAGGGATTGTTCTGTGAATTGTTGTGTTATTGAGGAAAGGATTTCCAGTGCTTTCTGTTCTGCCATCTTGCTGACATCACCTCTAAATTGTTATGTTTTAGCTATTCTGGTTCCCTGGCATTTACATATAAACTTTAGAATAATCCTGCCTACATCCATAAAAAATGCTTGGATTTTGATGGAAAATTGTATTAAACCTGTATGTCAGTTTGGGGATAACTGATAGCTTTACTAAGTTGATTCTTTCAATCCATGAACATAATATGTCTCTGTTTATTTAGTTTTCATTGTATTTTGTAGTTTTCAGCATACAAGTGGTGTACATGTTGTGTTAGACTTAGCACCTAAGTATTTTAACTTTTTATGTAATAGTAAATATTATAGTTTTTAATTTCAGTGTCCACAAGTATTTATTGGTAGTATGTAGAAATATAATTCATATTTGTATATTTTTCTTACATTCTACAACCTTGCAGAATTCACTCTATGTAGACAATCATGTCATCTGCAATAGGGACATTTTTGTTCCTTCTTTTCTGATATACATGCTTTTATTTCTTTTTCTTGTATTATTACACTGGCTAGACCTTCCAGAACTACGTAGAATAAGAGTGATAAGAGTAGACATCCTTGCGTTGTTCCCAATCTTCAGGGAAAAGCATTTAGCTCTTCACCATTAAGTATAATGTTAGGTGTAAGAATTTTTTTTTTTTTTTTTTGGTAATAGATACTCTTTATTAGGTTGAAGAAGCACCTCTCTAGTACTATTTTGCTGAGAGTTTTTGTCATGAATGAGTATTGAATTTTGTCAAATAATTTTTCTGCATCTATCGATATAATAATGGAAGTTTCTTTCATAGTTTGTTAAATCCACTTGTTCATGATATGTCATTCTTTTTTAAATATATTGTTGAATTCTATTTCCTAATATTTTGTTAAGGATTTTTACCTCTATATTCATGAGGGATTTTGGTCAGTTGATTTCTTTTTGTACTATCCGGTTTGGTAACAGTATTCCTATTGGGAGTAGAAATCTAGACTTCTTACTCAGTCTTTGCTGGCATGGGGTGAGCCATAGTTTTTCTGTGGTGTTTTGTTAATTGTAAATTATTGCCTCCAGGTTTTCTGTCTTGCTAGGCTGTCTCCTGCTTTTTTTTTTTTTTTTTTTTTTCCAGTTATTGTTGTTGGCTGGGGAGAGTAGGTTTTTGTTAGGGTGTTTTTTGTTTGTCTGATTTTCCTCTGTACCCATTGGTATTTCTGTTTTGTTGGCTTCTTCAGTTTTATGTCTGGTAGAAAAAAAAATTCATGGTACCCACCACTTGTTTTCCTTGGGCACAACATTCCAAGCAAGTCTGCTTTAGCTTCTCTCCTTTTCAAAATCTTTTGTTACTTGTTTTGTATGTTATATCTAGTGTTTTTAATTGTGCTTGGTGAGAGGGATAAGGAAAAGTACATATACTTTATCTTCCTGGAAATGGAAGCTGCTTTCCTTTTTATATAGATTAATTAATTTTTTATTTGTTCCTATATAGCTTTTATTTTACTTATTTTTTATCATTACAAAAAGAGTATCTAGCTGGGCATGGTGGCGCATGCCTGTAATCCCAGATACTTGGGAGTCTGAGACAGGAGAATTCCTTGAACCTGGGAGGCAAAGGTTGCTGTGAGCCAAGATCGTGCCATTGTACTCCAGCCTGGGCAACAGAGTTAGACTCTGTCTCAAACAAAAAACAAAAAGCAAAACAAAAAGAGTATCTATCATGCTGAAGGTATTTTTTAGGGAATTTCTTTTGCATTAGTATCATATTGCTAGAACTCATCCATATGGTAGCATGTCTGTGTGTAATTTATTAGTTTTGACTGCTGTAGATATGTAATATCGTTTATTCATCTACTCTTGTGGGTAGAGGTTTGTGATGTTTCCATGTTTTTGCTATCGTGAACAATCTTGTACGTGTATCATGTTATATATGTTAAAGAATTTCTCTTGATATATATCTAGGAGTGGAATTGCTAGACTACAAGCTACATATGTCTTCAACTATACATTATAACGCTAAATTATTTTCCCTAGTGTTGCACTCATTGCCATTCCCACTAGTAATGTGATAGAGACACTGCAGATCGCGCCTAAGCTGCAGCCTGAACACTCTCTACAGAGAGTAGGTTGAGGGAACTGCAGGACTTCCCTGACTTGTTCCACCCTTCTCAGGAGGAATCACTGTCAACCTCTGCCTGATGGTCAGTAACTGAAAACTACTGTTTCATATATTTTAACTTCTCTTTTTTGCTTGTTTCTGGTACGAAGTTCAATCTGGTCCTCGATTCTTCAGTTTGTTTGAAAGCAGAACTGATTGTATAACCTCTAACTTTTCTGTAGTAATTCTTTTCTGGTTTTTTTTTTTTTTAATTTATGAAATCATTTGAAACTTGTTTTTATTGTGATAACTTTGTTAAAGTTTGTTCATTTTTATGTTTTCCAAATAGCTAATTTTTTGGCTTCGTTAGTCTTCTCTATTTTATCTCTTCTTTGTAATTTCTTTAGTTTTATCCTATCGTTCTTTTTCTTTTTTCTTTTTTTTGAGACAGGATCTTGTTCGGTTATCCAGGCTGGGGTGCAGTGGTATGATCTTTGCTGCCTTGATCAAGCGATTCTCCCAGCTTAGCCCCACGAGGAGCTGGGACTGCAGGTACACGACACCATGCCTGGCTAATTTGTTTAGTTTGTAGAGACAGGAGTCGTACTATGTTTCCTAGGCTGGTCTCAGATTCCTGGACTCAAGTGATCCTCCTGCTTTGGCCTCTCAAGGTGCTGGAATTACAGGTGTGAGACAGCAGGCCTGGCCTCTAAACTCTGATAATGGGAAATTAATTCATTAATTTTGAGGTTTTTTTCCCCCCTAATATTTATGTTTAAAGCTATAAATTTCCCTTATGCCACTGCTTTTGCCTCATCACGTAAATTTTGATATGTAGCTTAAAAAATTTTAAGCCAGTTTTAGGTGATTTAACATTTCCAGTATGACTTCATTTTTAACTTGTGAGTTATTTATCAAGAATCTAAAAATTTTTTAAATAAGGAATTAAGAAAACTATATTTGTATAATTATTGTCCAACTTCATTGCATGCTTATTTTTATAAAATTGTTGTGGATTTCTTTATGGCTTAAATCATAATAAGTTTTTATGAATATTCATATATACTTGAAAAAATAGGTATTATTTTAGTTGTTGGATATATAATTCAATATACATATTCATTAGGTTAATTTTTAATTACGTTTTTCATATCTTATATATCTTTGCTTTTTTTCCTATTTAAATTGTCAATAGTTGAGACAGGTATGCTGATTCTCTCATTACAATGATGAATTTATTCCTCTGTTCCTGAAGTTTCAATAAAATTTACTTCATATAGTTTCAGGCAATTTTATTAGGTAACTACATATTTAAAATTACTTTATCTTCGTAGAGAATTGAATTACATAGTAAATTGAATTCTCTGCCATCTAATAATATTTTACTTTAATATTTATTTTATGTTATTAGTATAGCTGCAACAGCTTTTTTTTCTTTCTCTTTTTTTTTTTTTTTCAGGCAGGATCTTGCTTTGTTGCCCAGGGTCTTGCTTTGTTGCAGTGGTTTGATCTTGGCTCACTGAAATCTCCGCCTCCCAGGCTCACGAGATCCTCCCACCTCAGCTTCCAGAGTAGCTGGGACTACAAGTGGGTGCCACCATGCCTGGCGATTTTTTCTATTTTTTGTAGAGATGGGGTTTCACCATGTTGCCTAAGCTGACCTGAAACCCCTGAGTTCAAGTGAGCCACCTGCCTCGGCCTTCCAAAGTGCTGGGACTACAGGCAGCAGCCAGCATGCCTGGCCAATAACTTTCTTTTGGTTGTATTTGTTTCATATTTCATCTTCTCTCCTTTTACTTTTCACCTTTTGTTTTCATATGCTTTTGGTAAGTCTTTTATAAATAGCTTAGCTTAGATTTTTATAAAACCCAAACTGTGAATTTTATCTTTTGTTTATATTCATTTATGCTAATTCCCAATACATTTGGAACAGTTTTAAAGAGCTTATTATTTCTTTTCTTTTCTTTCTTTCTTTTTGGAGACAAAGTCTCACTCTGTCCCCTGGGCTGGAGTGCAGTGGCACGATCTTGGTTCTCTGCCCCAGCCTCCCGAGGAGCTGGGATGACAGGTGCCTGTCACCACGCCCGGCTAATTTGTCTTGTATTTTCAGTAGAGGCGGGGTTTCACCATCTTCCAAGCTGGTCTTCAACTTCTGACCTCGTCATCCACTCGCCGCGGCCTCCCCAAGTGCTGGGATGACACGTGTGAGCCCCGTGCCGGACCAGTAGCTCATTATTTGTGTTTTTGTTTTTCTTTTCTTTTTTCTTCAGGTGGAGTCTCTCTCTGTCACCCAGGCTGGAGTGCCATGGGGCGGTCTCCACCCACCGCACCCGCTGCGTCCCGGGTTCCAGCGATTCTCCTGCCTCAGTTTCCCGAGTAGTTGGGACTACAGGCTCCTGCCCCCACAGCCGGCTAATTTGTGGTGGTCGTTGTATTTTTCAGTAGAGATGGGGTTTCACTATGTTGGCCAAGCTGCCCTTAAACTCCTGACCTCGTGATCCTCCCCCTTTGGCCTCCCAAAGTGCTGGGATCACAGGCGTGAGCCACCACGCCCAGCCTTTTCTCTTCTATTTCTACTTTGGCCCGCCTCCCCTCCCTCCTGCTTTAAATTGCTACCGTATTTGCCCAAAATGCTGATTCGGGAATTACCTGTTCCCGATCCGCAGTGAGGTAAGCACTTTACACCAGAACGCGTATCAGAGCATCGCTCCCTTCATTGAGAAAGTCTCCGCGTGAAAACCCTGTCAAATGGAGCAAGCGGCGTGCTTGGTAACAAGTCGATGGCGTTCTGGTGTAAGGTCCTTCTCTTGCCAAGAGCGGGTGAAAAGTCCACAGAGCAGCTTGGGGACCGCGGCCTGAGCAACGCCTGGGGGAGAACTCAGCCTTCCACATGCTGACGGTACCTAAACGTTTTTAAAATATAAATCTAGTTTTCATTTTTATTATTCTTCCTTGTCCTTTGACACTTGTCATTAGGAGTTCCGATGAATATATTTCCTCTGTTACTTTGGTAATAGCTTTCCTTCTCTTTCTCTCTAAGATAGCAAGCACATACACAAAGGTATTTGATCTCTTTCATTTGTATATCACTTGCCACCTCTCTTGTTTGTTCCTGTATTTGAGAATTTTATCCCCACAATGTTTTCAACATGGGCCGTTGCACAGCAAATATTCTGAGGTCTCATATGCCTCAGAATATTTTCATCAAGCCCTTTTATTTGACTGATATTTGGGCTGGATAAAAAATACTAAATTCTAGGTTCTTTTTTTTCCCAGTAGTTTGGAAATTCTGGTTGCACAGTCTTCTTGAAGTCAGTTTTTCTTTAAAATAATTTAATTCTTATTCCTGTGGTAAAATGTAATTAAGAATTAAAATAATTTAATTCTTATACCACAGGAAAGAAATTATTTAATCCTTTCCATTAAATTATTAAATTATTCACATGATATGCTTTCCTTTTTGTTGGCTTTTAGAATTTTGTTTTTATCTTTGTCTCTTAATATTTATGTTTAAATTTTAGTATAATGTGATGTGGATTTTTCTTTCTTTCTCTTCTTTGGCATTCTATGCTCTTTCAGTTTTGGGCCTGTTATCTTTTTAAAAATCTGGGACATTTATCTACATTTCTTCAAATATTTACTCTTTTTTTCTCTTGAGATGAAGTCTGGCTCTGTTGCCCAGGCTGGAGGGCAGTGCTGCAATCTTGGTTCACTGCAGCTTCTGCCTCCTGGGTTCAAGGGATTCTCATGCCTCAGGCTCCCAAGTTGCTGGGATTACAGGCGCGAACGGCCACGCCCGGCTAATTCTTGTATTTTTAGTAGAGACAGGGTTTCACCATGTTGCCCAGGGTGGTCTCGAATTCTTGACCCCAAGTGTCGGCTTGCCTTGGCCTCCCAATGCGCTGGGATTACAGACAGGAGCCGCCACACCCAGCCCAGATATTTACTCTTTGACATTTTCCTCTCTTTTATGATTCTTATTATTTGAGTTTTAACACTTGGGGTTGTATTCTTATACCTATTTACTTTTATATTTCTTCTTTATCATCTTCCTTCATCTATGATGTGCTTTTATTAATATAGCTTATCTTTGTATTCTTTAACTATTATAAACTCTTTAAATACCTTCTTTTCTCTGTGCATCTTTAAAAATCATATTAATACATTCTTTCCTTTTAAAAATTTTGTTAAAATGATTTAAAATCATTGATTTAAATATGTTTGCTTCGGATACAATCTTAAACCCAGATAGTTGTGCTCCTCAACCAATCTTATCCTTGGGTTTGTGGGGGCTTGTCTTTTCTGGGGGTTTTTTCAACTCTGTCAAGCAATGATACAAAGAAAGGCTGGATCTCTGTGTCTGTCCCCACAGTAAGCTCAGGGGAGGGTGGTGGGGTGCAGGCATGAGTCCTAATGTGGAGAGGCCCAGGCAGTGAAGAACCAGAGTCAATTATTCCTCACTCTAATAAACAACTAAAGACAACACTTTGCTCTTTGCCTCCTTGGGGAAAAGTACTTAAGTGGGGCTCTTCCTTAAGCATAGCAACTTCCTAAAGTCATGACTTCGTTTTTCACAGAGTGGCTTCTGCCACTGATTTTCCTTTATTTTTGAGACCACTTGGATGAGGGATCTGAGTTGCTACAGGTGTAGGGTGCATACCATTTGTCCCAACAGCGTTTTTTCTATTTCATCTTCTCTATATCCTACTGGTCTGTCTCTTGTGCTGGACAAATCCATTCCTTCCCTCCCACATCAGTTCAAAGAAACCCTCTGTCTTTATCTCAGGGGTTTCTCATACCTCCCATTCTGTCTTTGGTTGATGTTGGGAGTGACAGCCAATAATAGTGCCTGTTCACCTTCCTAGTGGGATCTAGAAATGGATCTACCCACACCTTTGCAACTATTTTTAGGAGCCAGCATGTTTTTTCCCAATACAAAGTAACATATAGTTTTGTGCAATGGTTTTATTTTTACAAAACGTGTTTAGAACATAAATATACATCTGAAATGTGAAATACTACACCCACGCTCTTCGTGTTCTATTTCTAGTCTTTAACCGCATGCAATCACAGCTTTTACTGTTTATTTCACCTTACATTATTTTCACTGTACTTCTTTTGGTTTGTCCTTTTTTGTTTATTTTTTTTTATAGTTCTCAGTGTGTGTTTTTAGACATATTTTTAGACATGCATTTTTTTAGAACACATAACATTCTAAAAAATTTATATACCAAAACCTACCAAAACTCTCTTACTGTACGATGCTTAAATTATTTTTACCTTTTATAACTAGAGATAAGTATAACATCTTTATACATATATTCTTTTTCTTTTATTTATTGGTTCAGATTTATTCCTAAGAATGAGATTTCAAGGTCTATGGACGTAAACACTTTATAGTTCTTGATAAGTCTTGCCAAATTACCCTTCAAAGAATGATGTTAGTCTTTGAATGGCTTTCTATACACTTATTCTGATGTATACATAATTGCATGTGCACAAACTTGTTGTATATCACTTAAGACAAATCTTCCATCTTTTTACACTACTCTGATTACATTTTTTAAGGATACATTAAGTTAAAATGGTGATAGACCATCTCCTTTTTTTAAAAGCACTATTACTTCCAAATAGCCCTGTAAAATTCTCTTAATTCTAATTCTCATTTAAGTAATTACAAATATATATATATATGTTATATATATATATTAAGAATTACAAATATATATATATTTTGTATATATATTGTATAATTACTATATATATATTGTATATACATACATATATATGTAGGTATTGTAATTATACAATATATATATATAGTATATATATACAATTGTATATATATACTATATATATATAGTATAATTACAAATATATATATATATTTGTAATATATATATATTAAGATAATGGGTGACATTTATTCCTTCAAATTCTGATAATATAGAGAACATGTGGTAATCATATATTTTGAAGTATTTGGTGTCCCAGAAAGGTACAAAATATTTTCTTGAAATTTGTGTTATTTCCATAAGTTGTCTGAAAGTCTGGCCCTTCCCCTTTGTTCTAGAACCATTTGAGTCCCTGGGTTTCTATCACGCAAGAAAGCAACAGGGATGGAAAAAGGACAGTTATTAGACTTCTTGTAACCCTAATGCTTGATGGACAAACTAAATTTAATTGGATTCAGAAAAATGAAAAAAGGTAGTTTTTTTTTAGCATATTAAGAGTCATGCAGCACTACATACCTGCTATTAAAAGACCCTTAATATCTTTAAACAAAGACTGAATGTGTTACATTTTTATAGCATAATGTAATTTATAAGATTATTGAAATGATTATGGTTAATATTGCCAATCGCTCTTTTAAGTATTACAGATTTAATCCTTGTATAAATTTTTGATACAAAACCATCTCAGAGTCTCAGGGATTTAAAATAATAAATATTTACTTTTTCCCTCAAGGGTCTGTGGCTGTCTAGGGGCTCAGCTGGGCTCCAGGAATGGCTGGCCTTGGCTCTGGGCTGTGGGGTGGGTTTTCATCTGCTTTACCAGTGCCAGGAGCTACCTGGAGGCATGCTCTTCTCATGGAAGACTAGGGACATGCAAGCAGGGAGGCCAAAGCACACAAACATGTTTAAAACCTCTGCTTGCCTCACATTTGCTAACATTCTGTTGGCCCAGCAAGTCACCTGACTAAGCCCAACAGCTGTGAGCTGGGACATACGCTCCACCCACAGTGGGAGGTACTGCAAAATAACTGGGAAAGACTGTGAGTGTCTAACTATTAAGGAGTGAGTGAAGAATTGAGAACAATAATCCAATACATCGGAATCCTCAAAGCAACAGTGCAGATTGTCTACTGTTAATGTACTATCATCTCCATCCCCTATTTTATATTAAAGGAGCTGATGGCATTACATTTTGGGAGAGAAGCCTAGGAACATTTCCCAGAATCTCTTGCCAACGGAATTCTGATTCGGATTCTGTTAATGAGAAACACTTGGGTTATTGAAAGTGGAAAATTAGGAGAAGGTGTTGCTCTCTGACAGCAGGTGGGCAGATAAGTGGCAAATGTTAGTCATGAGGTTCAGCTTAATTTCTAGGCATTCGTTTGCGAATCATTTGCTTTGGTGCTGCAGGGAGCTGGCATCATCAGCGGAGGTTTGCTGTGATTCTTTCCTTCAGCCTTCTGACCTCTGAAAACCAGACCTTTGCTCCCACAGATGCTCCCATAATTTTGTAAGTACTTGTCATATTTTGCTGAGTTTAAGATGTCATCAATTCTGTCGAGAAAGAAAAAAAATGCTGCTAATAAGACTAAAATTTTTTATCTTTAAGACTTTAATTCTATACTTTAAAAGACTCTTTTAGAATTACTTAGACAAGTTTTCAAAAGTATATATCACAATTTTACATGCATATGAATGCAGGTATGAGCACAATACATGTGTTATTTCTGAAGTACATTCACATTTAGAATTTTGCTGTTGTGAATCATTCTTTTTTCCAGTTAGAGGCAACTGTATCTATATTTTCTCACTCTTCAGGAGGCATCAGGAGAATTGGTGAAGGATTATTTGCTAAAAGAGTGCTCTACCATTATCTTTTGCCTTTTCTTCCAAGCTGCTAACAACTATTCTGAAAGTTTTGCTGATGTTGATTTTATCCATCTTCAAAGAGTCCTTAAATGGTTTGTTGATTCAAAATGTAAGCATTTGCAATGGTTTAGCTAAGCCACTGGGAAGGACCATGAGATTCTGTACTTCCCAATGAACTTATTCTTTCCCCATCTTAATGTATGTTCCTGTAATGCACCAAGAATGAACTTAATTAGTGGTTGTGTAGGGCTCCTGGATATCTATTCTGGAAGATTTTCTGTTAGCTCAGTGGCAATCTGTTAGTTTTGAGCATATCTTTGGGGAAATGTCTCATTTTTGGCTACCATTTTGTAAATACATGAAATTAAATATAAAATGCATAGAAATGTACAACACCAGAGTGAAGCTAATATAAATTGTGGGTGATAGTGATGTGTCAATGTTGGTTTATTGATTGTCATAATGACACTGCTGGTGCAGAATATTGTTGATGGTTAAGATTGTGTGTTGTGGGGGAAGGAAGCTCTGTGCTTTCTGTTCAGTTTGCTGTGAAACTAAAACTCTAAAAGATAAAGTCTATTAAAAATTAGCTTTGGATGTACAGGCTGTTTTTTGTATTCTGTGTCATGATCTTGTTCTCTTCTGTATTGATAGTGTAAGCACTGAAGTTTCTTTAGCATCCCATATTTGACCAAACAAACTGCTTTATTATTTTTCTCAGTTGAATCATCTGTTGCTGCAAATCAACTAACTTCTGTTTATAGTGAGAAAAAGTTTCAACAAATTCATACTTAGGGCCTAGATAATGGCATGAATTAATCACACAAGTCTCCTTTTCATCTCTTTTGATTTGATAATTTTTTCCTGCCTTCATTTCCCTCCTTAATTCAACTGAAAGCATAGTATGGACAAATATATGAATACATATTTAGGATGTGATCACTAGAAGCAGTGACCCTCTAGGAAGATTAACTTCATCCTTGAGGGCATTTACTGTCCCCACCCCCCACTTCTAGGCTCTCTGAGGTAGAAAAACAAAGATGCCTTTGTTGTTTTGAATAAAAAGAAAGAACAGTGATGAAGAGAAAAAGATGGCACTGGAAAGCATTATGCTGGTATTGTTCTTTTCCCATGTTACTTGCCAGTTCAAAATGTATACAGTTGAGATAGCATGATTTTACAGAATATGCTTTCCCATTCTGTATGCATTTCTGCCTCTTTAACAACTGCTTGGGATGAATGCTTTCTATCTCAAATGTGTCTGCTCTTACATTCTCTGATTCACTCCAAACCCCTATCTACCCATAGTAAGTTATTTATTTATTCATTTATTTATTTATTTATTTTTGAGACAGAGTCTCCTTCTGTCACCCAGGCTGGAGTGCAGTGGCATGATCTTGGCTCACTGTAACCTCTGCCTTCTGGGTTCCAGCGATTCTTCTGCCTCAGTCTCCTGAGTAGCTGGGGTTACAGGCCAGCACCACCATGCGGCTAATTTTTGTATTTTTAGTATTTTTAGAGGAGACAGGGTTTTACCATATTGGTCAGTCTGGTCTCGAACTCTTGACCTCAAGTGATCTACTCTCCTTGGCCTCCCAAAGTGCTGGGATTACAGGCGTGAGCCACCACGCCCGACCAGCCTATAGTAAGTTACTAATAATTTGGCAATCTCATGTGGAAGTCAGCCCCTAGTGAACATGCACTTATTTGGAAGAGGCTGTTACTCCTGATCACATTTCTGCACAGCAGTTATGGACTGTGGTCACTCCACCCAGGTGTTGCCATCCCAGGAGGCCCTGCTGAAGCAGTCTGCCAGGATCAGCCTTATTCTTGCTATGTCTAAGATGTGTTAGGTGTTATGGGGAATTTTAAAAAAGTCTGTGTGATAATGACCAATTTCCAAGAGTTTAGAAGCACGTTTGGGAATAAATCTGCACAGGAGGCAATTTACTAAAGACAGCAACTCAAACTATGGGAGCAATTGAGAGAGAGGAGAGTGTAGGTGGACTGGAACCTTTTGGAAAAGTCCCACAAGGAGACCAGGTCTGAACATGCCCTGAAGAATGGATAGAATTTGAATTGGGCAAGTCATGTTGAAAGGGCCCCTGAGGACACATACTTTTTGGAGGCTGAGACTTTCAAGACAATGTTATTTAAAAATATGATTTTATCCCTTTTTGGTAACCAAACTGTCTAGTAAGTTTGTTGAAACCTGTAGGTACCAATGCTATGTTTGCTTAGTAAGATTGTGACTGACTTTTAGCAATGTCCTTGGACAGGCTTGATGGGTACTTGGGCATGGGGAACTCAATTTCTGAATGCTTGGCTGAATGCTCCAAATAAGGGCCCCAGATACAGAGAAATCTATAAAGGAGAAAAACCTGGTGGCTCAGTCCGTGGAGCAGCTGGATGTACTATGGTCTGTGCATGCTGGTCCAAGCCATTGTGTCATATGTTTGGGAACTTGCTTAAGAAATTGCTGTCCTTGCCCTGTTGGATGAGGCTGAACAGCTTTCTTGGGTGGACCTGCACTCAGGGGAGCCAAGCCCTTGTCTTCATCATTAAGAGAGAGCTGTAACTGTTTTCCCTTGGGCTATGGTGGATGGAGTTTGGGGGTCTAAGGGTATCTGGGAGGGGCATTAAAACTTCTCTTTGTTTATTCATCCCTAGTGAGTCTATGTTGTCTGTAATTTCCTACTTGTTAGAAGGAAAACAGTTTATTTTCAACTCTAGGGGCTTTGAATGACTTACAGTCACTTTTGGAAGGCATTGTGCTTGAGTCTCAGACCTGAGTTCAAATCCTAATGTTGCCACCAGGTGAAACCACCCCTGCTTCTCTTCATTCTTATGGAGTCTTGGTTTCCTTTTTTGTCACTGGTGGCTAATTATATCTGTCTCATAACATTGTTGGGAGATTAAATAAAATCCTGAAGTAAAGCCTCTGGTATGAAGCTTTAGAACATCAGTTCTCTTCTAATATAGCTTAGTATGTCAGTTGTGATACCTGATACTAAAACCTTAAAAATTCAATTTAAACTTAATGAAAAAATAGGATATTTATGCACTATTTTAAAAAAGAAAAAAAACATGAGAAAAAATTTTTAGATTTAGCTAAGGAATTTTGAAGATAGAATTATAGTCTTATTTCCCAAATGCAGTTGTTTTCAGTGATTAGTTTATTCACTTTATATAGAAAAAATATGTCATACAGAAGACGTAGCTTTTGTATAAAGGCATCTGATGAAATGCAGCTAATTAAGCACATAATTTGGTACAGACTGTGTACCCAATATATTCTGGCACATAAAATATTTACTCTGATAGACTGAAGCTGTTACTCTGAACTGGGTCTGAGTTGTTATTGAGACTGAGTGTTTTTAATCTAGCAAACGATAATGACTTCATCACTTCTGACTTTGTGTGTCTGGTTTCAGTGCTGAATGAGATTTTATTGCTGTGCTTTTAGCTTTTGGTAAGAGTGCTTGATAGATTATTGCTACTAAGATCTTGCTTTTGAAAAGAACATTAAATACTTAATTTATATTTAAAACTCTAAATTCATGCTAACCATAAGAAAGTCTCCTAATTATGAAATTTCCTCGTATTTTCAGTTTTATGTGGAAGCCATGAACTTGAACAGCACAAACAGTGGATCATCTCAAAGTTTCTTTTCAAAATGCTTTAATGTTTTGGTCTGTCTCTCCCTGCTTTCCAATGCATTGGCTTAGGACAAAGGTACAGTTTTGGTCATGTCTTAAGCAGGTATATTTTGAAGGAAAACAACAACCATCACCCTGTGCTTTCCACTCTTTGGGTTTGTTTCAGTTCCAGGTTTTCTTAGTGTGTTTAAGTCTACTTCGTGGTCCAAGCTCTGGCTAGATTTTCAGAGACTTGAGTTTTACTTTGGTTCAACTTTAGTTTCCTTCATTAAAATTTTGCATGGTTTTTAGAGGTTCTGGCATTAGATTTGTGATCTCAAATCAGGGGCATGAAATGAGACTTTGCTAATGTTCTCTATAGCACAAGATGCTAAATTATTTCCACCTGTAAAAGTCCCAGTGCTGTAGCATTGTGTTTCAGCATGGATTCTGCTTCAATTAGTCTGGGGTGGGTGTGGTGATGAGCTTCTGTGTTTCCAGCAGGCTCCAGGTGATGCTAAGTATGTTGGTCTGAAGAAAGTTTAGTGCATAGATTTTTAAACTTGACTGCTTGGGCTTGAATTTCTGTTTTACTGTTTATTAGCTATGTGACTTTGAGGAGAACATTTAGCTGCTCTATGCCTTCATATTGGCATTTGTCACAATAGGAGTGATTAAAATGGCATTTAGTTCCTAGGGCTTATTTAAAGAGCAATTGATATACCATGTGTAAAGTATTTAACATGTGATAGCAAAGCAATGACTGCTAATCAATATAGTGTATTTTTTTCTGGTGAAAATAGCTTCTGGAAAATTAGAAGGGGAAAAAAGGAGTCCTAATATTTATTTATTTTTACTTGAGAAACGTTTCACTGCTACTTGGTAACTGACCATTCCAGTTTGTCTGGAATTGCTTTGGTCTCGCATCCTGGGAAATCCTTCATTTCTGAGAAAACTGTGACAACTGGTTATCCATATGTTTTATATACTTCTTTTGTGATTTTCATAATAATCTCTAGACATAGGTTCCATTATCTGAATTTCACAGATGGGTTGGGGGCCATGGTTAGTAAGTGGTGAAGCCTGTATTCAAACCTGCCTTTGGGTGACTTCAAAATATTTGTATGCAACATCTGTTGTACATTCAAAGGTCATTCCTGTATTCTTATTTAGTCTTTCAAAATTTATATCAGAAACATATTTAGTTTAGAATAAGATAAAGGAATAAAAGATCTTTAACTCTTATAAAGTTATTTTATTAAAAAATTAATACTTAAATAGGAAATACCCTGGACATGCCAAATTATGAGGCTGCCCTAATCCAAGGTTGCCTTAATCCAAGGCCTGAAGAAAGGCAACTCATCTGAAAGACATGCTCTCTATGGACCAAATGTAATGAACAGTTGGGTTGCAATGGAGCTGGGAAGCAGACTATTTAGATAATTTTGGGAGAAAGTGGAAGTTCGGGGGAGGGGAATAGGGCAAATTGGATTGTATTACATTTTTCTTCCTGATTTTTTTTTCTTTCCAGTCTTCTACCAAAAAACCTAGACTTGTGTTTCTTACCTTTTCTTCATTTCCCTGTCTTTGTAAAAGATTAATTGGAGCAGACACAATTGAGCTTTGTCAAGTGGCAATATCAGGGGATGTCTGCACGTAAGAAAGTCCTCAGATTATCCCATTACCCTGTCTATATGACAGCCAAAGAATCATATCAGCTTGAATCTTTCCTTACTTTTCATGAAACAAATGCTGTTAACTCCAAAAATACTTCTGCAGATATTTCTCACAGAATTTGTCCAGTTTTACTATTAATAAAGTGACTGCTCACCACCAAAGGAATTTTTATAATGATTTTCAAGCCAGAGTTTTCTCAGTTGGATGTAGCCATAATGAACCCACCCCTGGGCAGAAGTTACATTTTTTATGTTCCCAAAGTTGCATTGGATATAACATTTAACATAAAAGCAAAAACATTAAAAATTCAATACATTAATACATAAAATATGAATAATAAGAATTATTTCCAGTTATGTTAAAATCTATGGAATCAACATTTCAAAGCAAGAACTATTTATTATATTTAATTATTTCTGTATATTTCTAAAACTATTAATGTGTAATGTGTTTAAAATATGTAAACCTATATTCCAGCACCTGTTTTGTTTTTTTATAAATATTTTAATAGAAGATAGGAATTGAAATGAAACTGTTATCTTAATTTCTTCTTTTATTTGATTGGTCTATAACCTTAATTAAAGATAAAACCTATGAGTAAATTATTTTTTGCCAATAAACTGCAATAAATAAATAAAAATCACCAAAATTATTGAAGAAATGATAATTTAAAAAATAGGAGAAAAGTTTTAAATTATTCTGTATTAGTGGTTCTCAAAGTGTGGTTCCTGGACTAGCAGTATCAGCATTACCTGAGAACTCATTAAAAATGCAGGTTTGTGTGCCCCATCCAGGATCTATTGTTTTAGAAACTCCATGAGTAGGGCTCAGCAATCTTCTTTAATGCATTGGTGATTCCAATTCATACTCAAATGTGAGAATCCCTGGTCCAGAACAGTGTCTCATGGGTCATTATGACAATGTACCATTAGCATTGGCTTGAGAATTAGAATTTAAATCGATGACTCATAAATTAGACAATCTTTCTCCCTCTGCCTTCTAGAGAAGTGATGACCAACAGTGTAGTGTAATGAAAAAAAAATTAAATTGTAAAGTGAGAAGATCTAGTTTTCAAGCTCCAACTTTATATATGCAAGTCACTGAAGTACTTTGAGTCATAGTTTCTAACATATAAAAGGGGATAATAATAACCTCCCCCCAACTTAGTCTCATAGACTTATGATCAAATGCAGAAGTGCATGTGAAGGCAATTTAAAAATTACTAGTACTATGCAAATATTACTTGTTATAAGCACATTACTGCCAGTATGATTGCAATCCTTGAAAGTTGACTTTCTCACCTCCCCACTCTTTGCCCTGTGAAATTCAGTTATCTCTTTAAATATAAGTTTTGCAAAGCAGAGATTAAAAAAAAAAAGAAATTAGAGACTTTTTGAATAAGAAAAGAAATCAGAGTTCTTGCAAATTATTTTATATATGAGATGGTACATATGAATTTTTTTTTAATTTCATGAATGATCTTTTAAGCTTTTAATCCACCATGTAAAATAAAGCAATAGCACACTTCAGTGGTACCATGGCAATAATAATGCATTTGGAATGTTAAGTGTCAAATTTTCCTCACACATTTCAAAAATTGTTTTACATTTTTCTGGTTTAACCTCTCTTGACATCAGTGAACTTGAGGCTTGTAATTGAAGGATAAGTGAGCAAAAAAGCAGTTAAGTGATAATATATCCATTTCAATCCCTGTTTTCTGGACGGAGACCTTTTATGCTAAGTTTATGTGAGAGTAAATTTTTATGACAAAATTATAACCCTCAGATAGATATTACTCAGGCAGGCTGAGATCTGTCCTGGTATAATGGATTTTGTGACAATGAAATGCAAGAGAGTCTCCAAAAAGCTTTGCCTAAGAAAATTCTGACAGTAGCCTATATATATGCTGCCGAAATTTTCAAGATGCTATTATGACTCATTATAGAAAAATGGCCTGGTATTTTAATCATGAAATACAATTTCGTTAAAAAGGAGGAGAAAGAAGTACAAAGGCATAATCTTTGAAATATTGCCGTGTATTCATATTAATCTATTTAGAAAATGTAGCTTTCAAAATGGTTTTATGCAATAAAATCTTCCAGTTTGGAAGGGTCCATGTATTTCTTTCCCCTAATTTGAGTTCCACCCATAATTTTCTGTATGTCACCAATTGAATGAAAAGGAGGCATCTTCTACAACCAGAGGTAATCTGAACTTTACATCATTCTCCATAAGTTTGTTTTTCCCTAATGATAAAATACTGCTCCTTTTCCCATTTAGGTGGGTTAATTTTTTTTGAGGGAAATTTGTAAAGATCCCTCAAAATATTATAGCATGCACAGTTAAAAATATCACATCATTTGTAAGGACCACAATATTATAACAAATACATTGGCAGAATTTAATCATTTTGTACAATTTTGAGATATTTAGTTTTCCTGGTTTTGATCAGCAGAACTGTTTTATATTTTCCAGACATCTAAGGGAAATTTTATATTTGCTTCCAAAGATCATCATAAAACAAAGAAGAAATCAATAGTAAGAAACAATGAAAAAGGAAGAAAATGACTATACAAAGAACTCCAGAGTTAAAATTAATTTTTACTTTAATGTGTGAAAACACGATTTCAAATTACGTTTGGTTTTGTATTTCATTGTGCTTAAAACTTTTGAGGGTCCATAACTCCCATATTCTAAGAATCTGATGGAAATTCTGCACAAAGGAAAATGTATACATGCATATGCACACATTACTTTATACCCCATCATAGTGGAACTTGGTGAAGAACCACACTTGAGAGCAGCAATTACCGTCCGACACTTACCTCAGTAGGAACCACCTGAGCCAACTCCTTTTAAGGAGTTGTCCCAGATACGAAGTAGAAATTAGTGGGTTAACTTGGTGAGCATCTATTATCTTAAATTTTAACAAAAAGCTAGGATATAAGCAGAGCAGGGTAATAGTGTCTTGCTACATGTCATTCAGTAGCAGAGTCAGGATTCAAACCCAAACCTCCTGATTTCCAGCTCTGTGATTTTTGCATAACACCACATTATCCTCCAAGGATTTCCATCTGGGACACATCTGGAACTGTTGTACCAGTTGTTTCTGGCTTGTTGCAAATGTTAGGATTGTGCTTGTTGTAAAGAATAATGATCCAAATTAACGGTGGTTTCACTAAAGAGGACTTTCATTTCTTTTTTATATTTAAATCCTAAGGTAGGTGGCCCAAGCCTTGATTCACATCTCTTGTCTGGTGAAGTCCTAAAGGGCCCAGGCTCCTTTTGTCATTTTCTTTGCTTCAGTTTTCAAGATCATCTGTGGTCCAAGATGACTGCTCAGTGTCAGCCATCACAATTATACTGCAGCCAAAAGGAAGAGAGATAGAAAGGAGCCAAAGTATTCCAGAGGTCTTTGAAGTTAGCTTTCTGGACTTTGGCATATGATGCTTCTTCTTACAATTCATAGACCAGAATAGTCCAATTATTGAAAATTGTCCTGTGTGCATTCATTATTTAGTTTATAAATGGCACAAAAGCTTTACACAGCATTTTACTTGAGTTAGTGTGCAGTTTAATATTTCTTTTCACAATCAGAAAAAAAATTATCTGAGTGATTAAAAATAAAAAAATCCTAACAAGACTATTCCTCATTCTAAGTGAATAGTTTGTGAATGGCATCCCAGAGTATTTTGCTTCTTTGACATTGTATGAATTGTGAATTCATATGAATTAGTTAAAACAGTAAAACTTTATTTTATTTGTGAGAAAATTTGAGTAGTCAGTCCTATGATTCTGTTTGCAAGGAGTTTTGGATGTAGAACCTTTATTTGTATGTCCATATATCTGGTTCAAAATTGGGAGACCTATTATTAGGGAGAATAGAATGAAGAAAGAGGGTAAGGAAAAGAGGGGAGATTTTAGAGAATAATATGCAGTGTCTAAGGTTCAGTGGTCAGGCAGTTTCTGGACTCCATTGCTGCTTTTAGATGCTCAAATAAATGAGTATTTAACTAAGATTTCTTGCTGCTGCTGCTTTGCATGATTTATATCCTGGGAAATTTAACATTAATTTAATACTGCAATGCTTCATTGTACATTTGGGGAACCAATGCATATTCTCTTCTAGAAAGCCTTCCATTTCCATTTTCTATATTAAAGGTAAAAGGTTAGTTTATAGCACTGGAAACCACATGGTGGAACCAAGAATAGTTCTCTCTTTGACCTTTTCCCACGTCCAGAAAAGCCCAACATCCGTCCCTTTGTAAAGGTCAAAAGAATTTAAACTTTGTGTGTGCAAAGATAAGGAGGCTTGGGGAGAATATGAGAACAGAGAAAATTTGCATGTTTACAGTGTCGTGTTCTAAGTTTCTTCGGGGGTTACTTCTTTATTTTTTCATCTAAAGAAAATCAGGCATAGATGTTTGTGTTAAATGAGAAACAGATACTCTTGTCAGTAAGCCTAATGTTCACTTAGCCAATGAGTACTTCTGTGGTCAAATAACATATCGAATATGTCAAATGTGGGGAGGGGACGTCTGATATGATATTTAAAGATAAGTTTGGAGTCATAAGGCTTACTGGAAACATTTATTTGCATTAGTAAGAGTAATAAGATGTTTCATCTTTTCATGTAATAGAGATGTACACCTCAGATGTGCACCTCAGCAATTAGATAATGCTATAAAAGAACATATTTTCAAAATATGAAACAATGCCTCGAGTGAATTTTATAGTAAGAAAATTGGAAAATAAATGATTTAGATGTTTTGTGGTAAGACATACTATCAAGAATGTATACAGTATATATGTGTATATTTTATTTTATTTTATTTTTATATGTACACATATATATTTTGTGTATATATGTACATACGTGTGTGTGTGTGTATTTGAGAAAGAGTTTTGCTCTGTCATCCAGGTTGGAGTTCAGTTGCGTGATCTTGGCTCAATGCAGCCTCGACCTACTGGGCTTAAGCAATCCTTTCACCTCAGCTTCCCAAGTAGCTGGGACCACAGATAGGTGTCATCACAGCTGGCTATTTTTTTATTTTTATTTTTTTGTAGAGATAGGGTCTCACTTTGTCACCCAGACTTGTCTTGAACTCCTTGGCTCAAGTGATCCTCCCACCTTTGCCTCCCAAAGTGTTGGGATTACAGGTATGAGCCACTGTGCCTGGCCTCTGTCAGGAATATTATTATTTGATAGCACAACTTGTAACTTGGGCACAAAGCCCTTTTACTGATAGATGAGAAATAATAAGGGAAGAATCACAGTACTTACCACTCAAACTTTCTCGTAAATAAGATAAAATTTTAGTTTTTTTAAACTGTAATGTAGATATTTGTCTTCACATATTTATTTTCACAATTCATATGAAGTCAAAGAAGTAAATGCCCTCAGATGCCATTCAAAAACTATTCCATTAGGATGAGATCTTGATAGGAGTTTTTATTTTTAGCATCTCAGGCTAATTTTTTTTCTGATTGAGAAAAATATAGTAAGCTGCATAATAATTCAAATGGTGTGTAAAACTTTTGTGTCTTTATAAACTGAATAATGGATGGACATGGGACATTATTCTGCAATTGGATTATCTCTTTTATCTCCTCCACCTCATGCCCCAATGGAATTAGAGGTATTTATGTGAATTTTAGGGTTAGAATCTACTTCAGTCGTTTCTTATTTGAGTAAGCGTGAATGAGTATATAATTCCCATATGGCATGTATAATAGAACAAATTTATATTCCCACACTCTGAAGCTAGTTTGGAATGCTAAATATTTAGATATAGATACCATATTTTTAATGAGACAATATAATCTCATAGCCACAGTTTTGTCTTTGACTTTCTTGACTCTGTCACCTTCCCCTCCTCTCCTTGTAAAGGAATTTGGTTAGTTTACATTTGTTTTTCCTAGACAATTTTGCATGAGAAACTTTGATCTACTGCATGATTATCAGAACACACCATCATCTTGTAGCTTTGATGGCATGCTTTCTTTTATGGGTCCCTAAAGGATTCATGAGGCATGTCCCAGATTCTCAGAACTTTTCAGGATCCTTGAAAACTGTGTCTAGAGTGTTCTGAGAAGTCAGTTTACTGAAAGTCAAGGAACTCTCTGCTTGTCCCTCAAATAACAGTCAGTCCTGTGGTGAGCATCTGTGTCTGGATTTCAGGAATGTAGACACTATCACTGTGGCCACTTGATCACACATTGAGGTATTGGTGTTGAGAAGAAGATATTCCATAATACCATCTTAAATAATAGGATTATAAATGGTATAAAGATAGCAAGTTACTCGAATTGCCTTTGGTCAACATGACTTTCTCCTCAACTCACAGTACATTTCCAGGCTTCCTTTCTATCTATTAGGAGGGCAGGGTTCAGAGCCGACCAGACTGTCTTGGCTGTGTCTGTACTGGCGATGAGACATTTTAGCAGGTGGTTTCTTCTGATTATGGCAGGTTAAATGAAACTATTTTGAACTTAATGTACATTATGCTGATGAAAACTGGATTGGTTGTGTAAAGGACTGAGATTCATCTCTCTATAAACCACTTTATTTCCTGCTAGGACATACTTTTGCTTTTTTGAGGATGTAAACAATGTCTTCTACTATCAGAAAAAAATGAGGCAAATTATGCTTTTGAAAATTGAAGATATTCTTTCTTATTAACAGACTGAATGATTGACATTAATGTTGATTATTAATGCTATAGAGAAATACAGAGAATGTAGTATATCAAAAAAGATGAATTTTAAAGCATTACATGCATTTTATTTTTATTGTATTAGCACATAAATTGATGAAGTCACATGGTGAAAATCTGTGAGAAACAGAAGGTTTTCATTTATTTTTTGTGCCTCACTGTATATCACCTTTCAAAATACTCAAAATAATGCTTTCTGCGGGATCCAAACTTCATTTGGAGAAAAGAAAGGTAGTTAAAAGGTTTCATTTAAAGCTACTTTGTTATGGTGCTACTGCAAGTAAGTAAAAGCAAACAGCGATAACTCGGAACTTAAATGAGCCAAGAAGGATTCAGGTGATATAGAAGCTGCATCTAGGGATAATTGAAGATTGATTTTCTGATGAGAGGCACAAAAAAAGAATTAATTGGCTTATTCCAAAAGGAGGGCAATTCTTTAGGAAGTATGCTTGAGGATATACTTGGCAATAAATTTGACAGCTAGCATGGTCTCTCTGCAGGTTGGCTTTATCTGGGATTCTGGAAGGAGAAAACCATATTTGCCTTTATCTCGGAGCTCAAAGGCAAATGTGTGTTTGATGCCCAGGTCATAAGCCCAGTCTAAAGAAGAACCTGATATCGGGTCTGTAAAACACAAGCAGTAAATATTTAATTAGAGACAAATGCTAATTTTTAAAAAAAATGGAAATCAGTGGTGTATAATTAGCAATAAAAAATAATTATGTGTACAGTTGATTGCAGTAATGAATGAAAATAGTGGTCTGAATAGTACAGAGTACATAGTAAAACATAATCATGACTTTGGAATCCACCAAGTGTGTGCTGCCTTAAAAAAAATTGCATTTTGGTTGGGTTAGTACTAAGTTGAGTTTATTTCCTAGGCACATATTTTTGCAGATGGAGGTGTTCAGAGCAATTGTTGAGAGCAAGTGCTAGCAACTGAGAAAACCAGGTAAGGAGTCACTGGTCATTGAAAACCACCAGGGAAAAACTATACACACCAGATACACAGAATTGCATTCCTTCTCATAGCTTAGGTCTCTTGTTATTCATATTGCTGGGGTAAACTATTTCATACTCAAAAGACCAAGAAAATGTAAATTAGTTATTTTAAAGACATATTTAATATCCTAATTCAAAATTTCCATGTCAACTTTTATGAAATTTAACTCAAGAATCTATTTTTTGGTAAAAAGATTGGAAATATAAACACATCTAGAGGTTATATAAATGTAACACACATCTAGAAGCTATATACATATACAGGTGCATATACATACCATAATTGCCTTTATGTACTCGTATTTTGCTTTACATGATAGAAAAGGTTTTTTTAATGGAAAGGCACTTATGTTCTAGGACAAGTAATGAGTTTAACTAATAATAACATTTGAAAGGTTTGAAAAATTTGAAAATTAAGAATTCAGAGCTGTGATGAAGAAAGAGAGAAGGAATATTTTGATGAAAATAGTGTTGGCTCTTAAATTTGTCACCAAATATTTATTAAACCTTTAATATTTACAAGACACATTTCTTGGCACTGGGTAGAGTAATTGGTGCAGGGTATAAAAATGCAGAAGATGCTACTGATGTCTTCAGTAACTTACAATTTAGGGGGCAGAAGTCAAGATATAAGTCAATGGAGGCAGAGCAGAATATGCTAAGTACCATAGAAAAGGTACAACGTTTTATCAAGAGTTAAAAGAAAAAAGAGATTATTCTTGATGAGGAGTTTGCCTTTCACGCCCAGTGCCAGCTGAAATACTGCCTTCATGATGGAGGAGATGGTACTGGAGGAGAGTCTTGAAGAAAGGCTAGTGTGTTTTCAGCTGGAGGTGGAAGAAAGGAATTCTGGCCAGGGAACTACAAGGATAGAAAAGCATGGAGGCCTTGTGAGGAACCAATCAGATCCAGCTGGACCAGAGCAAAGAGAGGGGTGAGAGTTTGGGAATAAAACTTAAAAATCCTTGTGACATTTTACTATGTCAGGTGAGGCATAGAAACTTTACCTCCTTTTAGATCCTTTTTCTCTTCCCACTTTGAAAATACAATCGTCTTTAGTACTTTTCTAAATACATTGAACATCATAAAGACATAATTTTTGATGCAATTATCATGTGATGAAAGATAGTCTATTATTTAGTTTATTTATTTATACTTAATCCATTTTTCTTCCTTTTTTTCTGCAGTGCCAAGGCTTTTTCTGTGATTATTTCCTCCATGTTTACAGGGTTTTCTTTAGCCATTAAGAGTAGGCGTGCGAGGGACACATCTCCTGATTTTCTTTTGTATGAGAATGTATTTATTCCCTCTTTCATTTCTAAATAGTTTTGATGGATATTGAATTTATTGAATTTAGCATTGATAGGTTTTTTAAATTCAGCACGAGAAAATGTCACTTCCTTTTGATTTTCATGGTTTCAAATGGAAAATCTACTGTCACTGGAATTGTTTTTAATTCTAGATCATTTCTCTCTGATTCCTTTTATGATTTTTTCTTTGTCTAGTTTTCAGAAGTTTAATTATGATGTGCTTGGATTTGAGTTTCTCTGGGTTATTCCTGTTTGGGTTTCACTCAGCTACTTGACTATGTTAGTTTATGTCTTTGTCAAATGTAGGATATTTCAGCTTTTATTTCTTCAAACGTTTTTTTCCATCTCCCATTTCCTTTATCTGTCTTTTCTTTGGACCTTGATGAAATGAATGTTGGATATTTTATTATTATGCCATCTGTTCCTGAGGCTTTATTTTTATTTTCTGTCTTCAGAATGAGTGAATTCTATTGTTTTGTCTTGAAGTTCACTGATTCTTCCCTCTGTCATATTTATTCTGCTATTAAAGCCCCTCCAGCTTTTTGTTGTTCGGGTTATTATATTTTCTAGTTCTATGGTTTCCATTTGGTTCCTTTTTATATCTTAAATGTCTTTGATGATATTTTCCATTTCTTCATTTGTTTCAAAGCCATCTGTTATTGTTCATTGAGGCAATTTTTTATGATGGCAACTTTGAAATTCTTTTCCAGTGTTTGAAATTCCAACATCTAAATCATCTCAGTGTTGGCATCTATGGATTGTCTTTTTGTATTCAAGTGGTAATTTTTCTTGTTTTTAGTATTGCAAGCGATTTTTGATTATATTCTAGACATTTTGGCTATCACATTAAATATGAAATTGTACCTTAAGTCTTCAATTTAGCAGGTAGTCACCCTGTTTAGGTTTAGTACACAGGACCTGGCCTACTTTTGTGTCTTGTGGTACTGATGACAGTGTAGTATTTCTTGTTTCTTTCTTTTTTTTATAAGACAGAGTCTCATTCGGTCACCAGGTGCCAGGCTGGAGTGCAGCGGCATGATCTTGGCTCACTGCAACCTCCGCCTCCTGGGTTCAAGCAATTCTGCCTCAGCCTCCCGAGTAGCTGGGACTACAGGTGCATGCCACCATGCCCAGCTAATTTTTGTATTTTTAGTAGACAGGGAGTTTCACCATGTTGGCCAGGATGGTCTCGATCTCTTGACCTCGTGATCCGCCCACCTCGGCCTCCCAAAATGCTGGGATTACAGGCGTGAGCCACCATGTTCTTTTTTCTTTTGAGATGTAGTCTTGCTCTGTCACCCAGGCTAGAATGTAATGGCACAATCTTGGCTCACTGCAACCTCCGCCTCGCAGGTCCAAGCAATTCTTCTGTCTTAGCCTCTTGAGTAGCCTGGACTACAGGTGCCCGTCACCATGCCTAGCTAATTTTTATATTTTTAGTAGACGGGTTTCACCATATTGGTCAGGCCAGTCTTGAACTCCTGACCTCAGGTGATCCACCTACCTCGGCCTCCCAAAGTGCTGGGATTACAGGTGTGTGCAACAATGCCTGGATAGGTTTTTTTTTTTTTTTTTTTTAATGAAATGTAGTCTCACTTTGTTGCCCAGGCTGAAGTGCAGTGGTGTGATCTTGGCTCACTGCAACCTCCAGGTTCAAGTGATTCTCCTGCCTCAGCCTCCTGAGTAACTGGGATTACAGGCACCTGCCACCACACCTAGCTAATTTTTGTATTTTTAGTAGGGATGGGGTTTCACCATGTTGGTCAGGCTGGTCTTGAACTCCTTTTCTTAGGTGATCCGCCCACCTCAGCCTCCCAAAGTGTTGAGATTACAGGCATAAACCACTGCACTCAGCCAACAATATAGTTTTCAAAGCCTTTGCATTGCTATTTTGGTCTGGTTGGTTCACTTAGTGGATAAAGGTGATTGCCTGGTGCCCTAAGTAACAAATGGGGGATTTTAGCCTGTGGGGATAGAGGTCATTTCCTGATGAGGAGAGTCAGAAGGAAGAGGAGGGACCTGAGGAGAGAACCTGGGGAAGTATCCATATATTGTACCCTATTTTTTGGAAAATATCTACTTTTAGAGGCAGTCAGTGGAAAGAGTAGAAAAAGGAGAAGGAAGGAGAACCAATAGAGTTCAAAGCCAAGGGAATGGCAAGAAGAAGAGTTATTAACAGGGTCAAATATTGCACAGAATTGATGGAACATGTGAGCTGAAATAATAGATACCGGCTTCAGTGATCAAAAAAATTGCTACATTTAGCTAGTTGGATTTAATTTCATGAGAAAGAACTCATGCTAAGATGCAAGTTTGGTAGCAAGGGAGGTAAAGTAAATAGGAATTATGTCTTATAATTTAGGATATGCTAGACATTTTAATAAACTTGGTCAGTTTCTAACTGCAGTAGCTCTCTATTTGCAGTTGAGTAAACTGCTGGGATTTCCAAGGATTAAAAGGTATGGCTATTCTATTTTGAGAGATTTACTTTATGTGATGTTTCTCATTAAGATTAATTGGGGTAACTGGGAAGATATGGAATTTGATTTTTCATAATTATATGATGCTGTCAAGTGGAATACATTTTGTATCTTCTTGATCTTAAATTTGCAAACTAAAACTAAGTAAAATAAATACAACATTGAAAGTTTTTACTTTGAGAAAAAAATATAGAACTTCTTTTTTTTCTTTCTTTTTCTTTTTTTTTTTTTTGGTGACTGGGTCTCACTCTGTTGCCCTTGTTGGAGTGCAGTGGCACAATCAGTGATCATGGCTCACTGTAGCTTCAACATCCCAGGCTCAAGTGATCCTTCCACCTCAGCCTCCTGATTGGCTGGGACTACAGGCATGTGTCACCGTGCCTGGGGCAGAACTTAATTTGTTTAACATGATACTTAGCCTTTTCTTTATTTCCATGTGTACCTACTAAAACATGTATATGCATTTATAAAATGTAATAATAATCACTTGCTAAATACCAAGTACCCTTCTATGTGCTTTATGTATGTTAACTCATTTAATTAATTCCTATCCTAAATGTAAGTAACAAATACCATTTTACAGAAGAAGAAACTTAGGCTCAGGGAGATTAAGCAACTTGCTGAAAAACTCATAGCTAGTAGATGGTTGAATCAGGATTCAAGCTCAGGCTATGTCTTCGGAGTTCATGCTGTTACTCAGTGCACTGTGCTAACTTTGTGCCACGCTATAGCCTAGCCAATACAAAGTCTTTACTCAGTTCTGTCAGATAATTTTGTTTTTGTTGACAGCATATTCTGAGTATGTTCAATATTAAGAAAATATTTCCCACTTATTTCAAGGTACAATATTAAGTGCAACAAATTCAATTAGAACAAATCAAAATGAAATTATACCTAACAAGAAATGTGATTTCAGCCCAAAGGGATCCATATAAAGTGATACTGTGACTTAATGTGTGCTGCATTTATTGCTTACTTGATACAGTGTTTTCTAAAAAATTATCATTTTAAAAAGTATTGTTTAAATGTATTCAATATAATAACTTGAACTTTATATCAATACTAAGTGAAAATTATATTTGAAGCAAGAGGTAGAGACAGAGATACACGAGCATAAACTGAAATATTTTTCTGTAATATCAGTTTGAATGTCTCTTAGTAAGTAGAGATTTGGTGTTATGAACTACAAGTCTTAACTTTGTCTTTTTTCGAAATTTACATTCTTCCATTTTCGGAATGTAAATTCTGAAAAAGTAGAATATGTAGAATACGAAAAAAGAGCACTGGATTGAGAATCGGGTATATCTAGCAATTTTGGTGCATGCAGGAAGCTACAAGATATGTACTTTGAAATTAACTTTTTAATTCATGATGTGACTCATAGATGAATTTTATTAATAATGCAAGCTTCTTGTTTCTTATCAACTCAAATAACTATTCTTGCTTACTAGGTACTATGTTTAGGTATTTCTAAGATGAAGAAGAATTGGATATGCCGCTTATATGCATATATAAAAATTTCACATTAAACATTACTATTTACATTTTTGTGCCATCTCAATATTGTTGCTTTGGGGCAAAGTGGAAGGTATACTATTTTAACTCTGGTCTGGAATGCTGATTGTTGTTTTTGTTCTGCCCTAAAGTGATAAAATCTTCCTGTATCTGAATTTCAGTCTATAAATGAGAGGTTTAGCTTAGATCAGTGATTCTCAATCCTAGTTTCATCTTAGAATCACTTTAGATACTTTAAAATAAATTGAGTGCCTGAGCTCCACCTAAGACTGATGAAATCAGAATCTCTGGGAGTGGGAGTCTAACCATCCATGTATTTTAAAAGCTTCCTGATGTTCTAATGGGAACTCACACTTGAGAACCATGAATTAGATCATTGCCTATGTTTCTCCCTGGTTTCAAAATTTATGATTTTAACTTACCTGATATGTTTTCTTATCATGTTCAAATAGCAAACATATTTTTTTTCTGAAGGCCAGAGCTCCTCCATAAGTTGGGCTTAAAAAAATTCTCCCCTGGTCCTTTTTTTCTGCCTTCATCAAGTCAAAGAGAAAAAAACACTGGCAAATTCTAGATGCTGTTCCTAAATCTGGGGACATGTTAAGTGACAATCAGGTTATTGGAATGACTAAACTTTAGTCATGTTTTTATTTTTTATTCTTACCAAGTCAACTACTTTGTTACCCTCTGTTTCTCATGAATGTTGAACATTCTATCAGATGCTTCATTAAAGCAGTCTGTCCTAGAAATCTTTATCATTAATTAAGCTGCTGCAGCACTGCATGACAAAGGAAATTCTTTCTAAATCTCAATGACTTTAAAATGTTTTAGTATAACAAAAATTTTAAATAGTGCTGCACAGTTAAACAGAACAGTAATTCCTCTTGACCCTATCTTTCCATTTTGAAAGTGACACATGATGGCATGGAGCTATGGTAGTTTTGGCTATCTGCTCCTTCCAGTTAGAATGTGACTTCCTTAAGAGTAGTTTATTGCATCCTAAGTCCTCTCATCTATCTCTGAAAACTCCAACATACTGACCTGCTACTGGGTACACCATACATTTTTGTTCATTAAGAGATCTTAATGCAATGCCATGCATAGCTCTGTATTCTCATACTTTTGTAGATAACACACACAGGAATGCATGCACACACACATATGGATACTTATTTGATACCTTAATTGCCTTTTGCAAAGTTTGTTGCTGTTTGGAATGCTTTGTTCTTTTCCTCTAAGAATATCTGTGTTTTTCTTCCTTAAAGGAATTGCTCTTATGTGATGTCTGGGTGGCTTATTTACTAGTATCTACTAAGTGGGCTGCCATTTTAAACTAATGTTCTAGTCTGTCCTCTTGTTCTTTACTTTGCTTACTTTTTGTCCACTCACATAGCTGGGTACATAGCATCTATTCTGCAATCTTGTGGTCATCCACCTCTGTGTGTAATGAGTTTCTAGCATGGCTAGGTTGTAGCAAGATCTACCTGGATACTGGGGATCATCTGTATCACTACACTTTCTCTTCAGCACTTTAACAGTGACTGGTGGATAGGTGATTGTTAATGAATGTGGTTGAGAAATGGGACTTTTCCATTTTTTAGTCATTTTTCAGTTCTGCCAAAGAAGTCTCTAATAAATAAACTCTAGAAACTGTATATGTTGATTCTGGCATTTTCAAATTCTATAGCAATTGCTGATGATGCAGATAAACTTTTAGTTCCAAGTTTATACTTTTAGCTGGGATTACAAAAGTGACTTACAAGCTGTTACCAGATAAAATTGTTGCAATGAATCCATGGATTCATATGCACATATATATTTTTTAATGCACAGATTCTAAAAGTGTAATAAAAATATGCGTGTATGTTTGGTGGTGGTAGGGTTGTTCATGAAATTTTTAAGTCAAAAGGCAGTCTTCATCCTAAAAAATGTTGGATATTTGGTCTAGAGAATGATGCAGGCTTAATCAAGCCCAGTCCTGTTGTGGTTTCAACCCACATTCACTTCTTTTGAATAAGCCAGGACACCATTTTCATTGAACAAGTTTATGGGAACTAATTCTGCTGTTGTTCCATGCCCCGCACTGTGCTATATGTTATAGGGTCTAAGAGGAAATCCGAAGCATAATTCTTGCTTTTCAGAAGGTTCATTGAGAATTTTGTATAAATTTTGTGACTAAGAACTGAAGCTTGAACTTGGTTTGGGGAAAAGGTAGATTTTCCTAAATCATTCCCAAACTAAGGTTAGTGGGAGCTTGCTATAAGAGCAGAAAGTGGACTCGCTTCCTAGGATTTGAGTTAATGGTCTTTGGTGATATTCAAGTGGATTTTTTGGTTGTTGCTTAAAAACAGAAAATCCTGGCTATTTCATCTACAAAATCCAAATGTGCAAACAGTATGCGCAGTGGGCAAGCTCAGGGGCTTTTGTTTGTTAAAACCTGGGATTGAGTTCCAGTTTTGCCAGTTACTAGTAACTGGGAAATAGTACTGACCACCTCATAGGTGTGCATAGGTTGTTGTGAGGCTTGAGATTGTGAAAATCAAGGGCTCAGCACAATGCCTAACTTATTAAGACTTCATAAAAATTTGTAGGTATTATTTAGTATAAAGTATGAGAGTTGGCAAATCCTGGCCAACCTCCTGTTTCTGGAATGAAGTTTTATTGGCATATAGTCATGCCCATTTGCAGACTTATTGTCTATGGCCAATTTTCAGCTATGATGCTTCAGTTGAGTAGCTGCAGCAGAGACTGTATCTCCTCAAAACCAAAACTATTTACTATCTGACCCTTTACACACAAAAAATTTACTGATTCCTTGTATATAGAATAAGAGACAAGAAAACCAAGGCCAAGAAATCCAAGTCAATAACTTAAAAACACACAAAGACAACACAAATTTAAAATAGTGAAGAGTAAGAAATGGTGCTGAGAATATAAAAGTGACAGAGCTAGAGTCTTGTGATCTCCTTTCTAGTTCACTACACAGATTTCAGTTGAGCATAGTGATGAGCAAGTGAGAAGGACAAATAACTTGTTTTACATTACCAGAGGGGCTGAAACTGATTTTCTGTTTTCCTATCAGGAACCAGGGAAAAGACCATACTTACATGGAGACAAGGCAAGTAAGAAAGAGTCCAGTTAAAGTCAAATGGTTAAAAAAAAGGATAGACTGCTCCAACTAATCTTTTGTTTGTTAGATGAGGTCTTGTTCTGTTGCACAGGCTGGAGTGCAGTGGCACGATCACAGCTCACTGCAGTCTTGACTTCCCAGCCAGGCTCAAATGATCTTCCCATTCCAGCCTCCAGAGAAGCTGGAACTACACGCATAGGTCACCACACCTGGCTAATTTTTTTTTCTCACTCCAGTGAGTTTTTGATAGTTCTGGAAGGACACCACCTTGTTGGTGGTATAGGTGAGAAACAGGAAGGTAGATGAATTAAACTGTAAATCTGTCTTGACTTTTAATAGCTTCTGTTGACCTTGTAACTAAGGTCAGTATAATTTGTTTCTAGAAAAATCTTATCCCAAGAAAAGGGCAGAATCTATTCCCTAGATTCATATATAATTCAGAATATCCTGTGAAAAGTGAAATTTAAATTAACAATTCCAGATGTTCTAACCCAAATTACAAATTCCATAATTTTCTTTAATATTTATAAAAATAATTAGGGAAAAAGGGCTCAGTAAATAAGAGGAGCAACTTACAAATTGTTGATTTTATTGGGCCATAGATGTAGCGGGTTTCGTATCGAGTTGATAGAACATCAGTGCCAATCTTTGCAACTTTGGCCTGGAGAGAAAGGAAAGTTAGAGTCAAATGATAGAATACTGTGTAAATACCAAAAAATATGTAATCATGTATGTATACAATTTTTATGGAATCTTTCTTACAGATTAGATACCATGCTTAGCCCTTGATTTTTACAGTTTCAAGACTCATAACAACCCTATGAGATGGATAGTACTATTTCCTAGATACTTGCAACTGGTGAAGCCAGAATTCAATTCCAGGTTTTAACAAAACCAAAGCCCATGCGTACATACATATGTAAATATGTACAATAGTAGGGATGAAAAAAGTCTTATTTGGAATTTGAAGATCAAAATAAAATAAATGGTTAAATAAGAAACTTATTTTCAGTGAGATAGGCAGTAATTATAAAGACTTAAATATGCAGTCAATTATATACGGTAACGTCGTATCTCATTTTGTGTTTCTACCCTTCCTTTTCTTTCTCCCTCCTCATCCCTTTCTTTTAAAATAGACATTATTTTTCTTCTCAGTTTTTTTTGGAGGGTTCAGATAATTGTCTTTTCTGACAGTTTCTCCAGTTTTTCTCGTGTTCTGCATTCCTTGGTCCCTGACAGGTTTGTATTGCTACAGGATCTTCTCTACTCATCTGACTTCAGCATACCAATGGAAGAAGGGCAGTTGACCCCTCTTTAAAATAATTGTTAATTAGGGTGTCTCTTTCAGAGTGGCATTTTGTCATGACCTTTTAATACACATAAGTGTTTCATGCTGTGAGAATGACTGTCAGAAAGAATTTTAATGGAATATAGTTACTAACATATTTGTACTCACAAATAAAGAATTTTGAAAGACTATGTGCATAATGTTTATAACCAAGAAATGCTTTTTCTTAATCAATTTAGTTGCTATACAAGAACTCTCATTTTACTCAAAGTGTTTTTTATTTGGGGATATATATATATTTTTTAACCCATAATGTCATTTTCCTAACAGTGTATTGATATTGCAATGCTGAACCTTTGTATACATTAATTGAACTCACGGGCTCAGATTATCACCTAGACTGGATAATAAATGACCATGGGCCATACATTGATGGTATGTTTTCTTTGTTGTATATACAAAGATGATTTTAAAGACTGATTCAAATCTCTGCTCCAATTAACATTAAATGCTGTTGTGCTGAATACAATTGACTGAGGTCAAAATGAAAATTGTACTCTCTTAAGAATTTAAAAAATTTTTATGAGGGAGTATTTGAACTACTGCTTTTACTGGAAGTGCTATATTTGCCAATCACCGTGGGATTAGGGCCACTAAACTTTACCTGTTTTATTTCTTCTATAGCAATTCAAAGTATAAATTCAAATTTATCCCTCTATCCACCCATTCACTCTGTCACTTCTTGTCATTCATTGGAACCCATATGCAGAATTTTTGTTAAAGCTCACATTATCAAATTAGTTTCATAGAAAAAAATGGTGCTTAATGGATCATAGCTTTGGAAAGATAACACATTCTTAGTGAGGAAGCTTCACAAACATTTATAATCTTCTTTGGATAATAAAATAATATAATTTCCAAGTTGATCAGGAAGATAAAAATACAATGTATCTTAAATCTGATATCTGGGGGGCAGGGCTAGCGAATGTCTTTGCTATTCTATGAGGTCTTTTTCTGTGCATGATTTTGCTGTAGACCCAGGGTAAATGTTAAACTTCGCAGTGAGCTATGTAGTAATAGACTTCTACTGTGTCTTGTACAGACATTTCTACCTGATTTTTTTTTCCTTGAGAATCATATTAAAAGAATTTACTAGCTATATACTTTTATCTGTGAAAAATTAATCTAAAGATTATGATTTTAACTTCAAGGCAAATTTCATTAGTTCTTTTCTTTGACATCAAAATGTGAAATTCTTTCAACATACCCAAGTTAATGAAGAACAGACTGAAAGTCAATGGAGGCGTCGATGCGTAAACCGCAAACTTTTTTCTACGTACCAAGTCATCGTGGTTAGGTGGCAGTTTTGATGTATATCCATAGGGAAACAATAGCATCTGAGAGTAGGAATGGAAGGTGATGTAAACCTTGATTTCATTCAGGTGGCTTCTAATGAAATCAGTGACAGCTTTTGTCTCTTTCTCGGACTCTGGTGCAGAGCCCCGATAGTCTTCTGCACATGGCTTGTTGGTGTCAGAAATAGCTGCAGAAGACATAGGTGGATGAGATCACAATCTACTCTCCATCCATACAGCTCCTGCCTCTTCCAATGTATTATATATTCACAGAATGTTTTAAACGTTTTCGCCTCTCACGTTTACAGGGCTGCTTCAATGTCTCTTGTGTCATAGTCACTACAGATTAATATTGCATACACATGCCAGATTGTAACAGACTTAGCCCACTGGAATATTCTGAGCCTTGTTTATTTCCTTGTCCTTTCCTAAGGACACAGGAATAGTAAATCAGAAGCAGCCCATGGCTTAGAGCCAGATAGACTCCAGTTCCAATTCAACCCCAGCTCTAATGTATTGGGGGCTGGTAAGAACTACCTTCTCTAAGCTCAAATTTCTTCAGCCTGTTTCAGCAGAAAGCTCTCAATTAGGGATAGCTGCTGCTATTATCATGTATATTATGGTGGAATAGAGTTAAAAGCTCAGGCGATGTTTTCAACAAAATTAGGCACAGAAGAAATATATAAATCGGGGCAATGGTAATTTCTCTTTAAAAGTGTGCAGCGATAAAGTCATACTTGTATAGCAACTAAAGCATCTTCTGATGTAGCAGTCCTCTGCTTAATATCGTATTTCCATTAAACCTTTTCACTTTCTTTGCTCCAGATGATTCTTTTCACTAAATATCTGAAAAACTACCTGTGTGTTGCTTTTAACCACTGACATTTCTCACATTAGGAAGCAGAGAAATCTGAGGTCTTTATTCAGATTATCTGAATTTTTATACATTTAGATTGTGATTAATTTTTAGCAAGCTCGATACAGTAAGTAAGAGATGGTTTGATAAATAGTCCCTTTCTCCTCATTTCCTGCCACACAGCAAAACATCCCTCAATGGTAGTGATGATTATCTTTCATGTTATAGATACAAAAGTTAACACTCAATCGAAGCATAACTATTTTTACTGAAACCACTAGGTGGTTTAGTTAAGTTTGGAGCCTAAATATTCTTTTCTTTCTTTCTTTCTTTTTTTTGGGGGGCAGAGTCCCACTCTGTTGCCAGGCTGGAGTATAATGGTGGCATCCACTCACTGCATCTTCTGACTCCCTGGTTTAAGCAATTCTCCTGCCTCAGCCTCCCGAGTAGCTGGGATTACAGACACACGCCACTACGCCCAGCTAATTTTTGTATTTTAGTAGCGATGAGGTTTCACCATGTTGGTCAGGCCAGGCTGGTCTTGAACTCCTGAACTTGTGATCTGCCCGCCTCGGCCTCCCAAAGTGCTGGGATTACAGGTGTGAGCCACCGCACCTGGCCTAGAGCCTAAATATTCTTTATAGCAATTTCCCTCAATAGCAAGTCTGCTACTCACAGTTCCATGAAGCATTAAAATTCCTGTTGAGGTCAGTGCCAACGCATTTGGAGTTTTGGTTCTTGGAACGATTTTTTCTCCACATGCGGTTCTGCCAGATTGAATGATGAGTGTTTACACAAGATCAGTTTGCATTTTTCAATTTGATCATTTCAAATTCTCTCTGCAGGTGTCTGCAACTTTATTTGAAATCTATCTAGTTAACTTGAGCCCTTTATTATAAAAAGAAAAAGTATTGTTTTCTTATAATTTGTAATATTTTCAGAATCATGGTTTTTAATATTATATCCTTAGGCCTTGATGAAATAATTCAGTTAGTTTTAAACACTGTTGATTATTTCTCAGTATTAGAAGATGACCAATGGTATTCTGAAATCAACTTTAATTTAAATTATAACTTAAATAGCTTTTTCACCATATGTAGATTCAGATATAATGCAGGTCAGATTTTCACTGTTGGAGCATTATTTGAGAAAATAACTTGATGTGATAATGTCTGTCTGAGAGTTCAGTATTAATCTTACTTAGCAACAGCAGGACAATAAAAGAGCCTGTAAAAAGATGAATAGGTATCTGTATCTCTCTCTTATTTTTAATTTTTTTGATGCAACGATTCTACCACAAATTCTATTCAAAATTGATGACAAAATTTTTGTTTTAAAATCAAGGTGTTCATAATGGTTTTAATTGACTTTATTCTTAGCAAGATAAGCCATATGATATAATGCAATCATGCATTTCCTCTATAATTACTGCTTTATTTCATTTTTCTACACAACTAGCTTGAGCAACAAACATTTTATATTATTTCAAGGATACCACAACCAAGAAATCATACTTAATTTGAAACTGAGATTTTAAAAAATATACTTTTCTGAATTAGAATTAACTAATGACCTAAACCCTAAACTGAATACATAACAATGTGTATTAAAGCCAGTAAATAATATCTAAATGCAAACAAGAGAGTGCAGAGCAGTACCTTTGTCCATGACCAAATGTATCCGTCAACATTGAACACAGGAAGAATGTAAAAATTCATTCGGTCTAAGAGTTTGGTCATAATTTTATTTCTCCCATAAGTTTTGGTTGCCTGTAGGAGGATGAAAAAATTAGGATATTGGTATGAAGTTTAGCTATTATGTGGAAAGCTGCAGTTATAATAGTAATAACTTGATTCACCTTTCAAGATCACATGCTTTCAAACATATTTTTCCTAAAATGAACAAAAATAAACAATCCATGTAGATTACAGGGAAAAAAAAACCTCACTTATGTAGACTAGTGACATTAATGAAAATGAATGGTCTTTAAGGGACCATTTAATTATGGATACTTGTAGCATTCCAAATGTAGCATGAAAGATATGTTTCATAGAAAGATTGGAAGCCAAATGGAAAATTTGTAGTACAATTTATTTTAAATTGATTCTCTCACATCCTTTACATAAATATAGATTGAGTCTGTAAGCACAAGTATAAGAAAATATTGGAGATAATTTATGAAATAGTTACAGGAAGGATCAGAGAAAAAAAATTTGTATTAATAAAATACCCAAGAATTCAGAGGTTAAACAATCAACTGTTTTTCCCCCCGCATCTGACTGAAATTTCTCTAATTACATGCACTTTCTGTAGCTACCTAAAATCTCTCTCACCTCTTGGAAAGTCCCTTCCAAGTAAATCTGAATTGAAGACAAGAGATTTTTCTGTAGCCCTGTGATGTGCATTCCTTTCTGTGTTGAGTAAACGGAGCTCTCAGCCCTCAATTGGGAGAGCAAAAATAACTATAGGGGTAAGTCACTTCCTGGTGGATTCTTTCCTAGAGAAAGTATCTGTGCCCAGAAAATCATTGCCACACATATTTCACCAGTGTGCAATGTGCAAAAATTGTCAGAGAAAATTAAAGTATAGTAGGAATCAAAATGATCACTCATTGGCAATAGAGTGAGAGGAATGTTGAATATATAAATTAGGTTTAATTTTTAAAAAAAGTGAGTTATAGGCCAGGTGTGGTGGCTCATGCCTGTAATCCCAGCACTTTGGGAGGACAAGGCAGGTGGATTACTTGACATCAGGAGTTCGAGACCAGCCTGGCCAACATGGCAAAATCCCATTTCTACTAAAAATACAAAAATTAGACAAATGTGTTGGCACATGCCTGTAGTTTCAGCTACTTGGGAGGCTGAGGCAGTAGAATTGCTTGAACCCAGGAGGTAGATGTTGCAGTGAGCCGAGATTGTACCACTACATTCCAGCCTGGGCGACAGAGTGAGACTCTGTCTCAAAAAAAAAAAAAAAAAAAAAAAAAACCGACACAAAACAAAACAAAACAAAAAGCCAAAAAGGGAGTTATTTTTCTCTTAGAAAGGAAGAAAGGAAATTTAGAAACATGAAAATTCCAAGTACATCTTTGGCAAAGAAATATCTAAACAGGAATTAAAGGTCTATGTTTTCACTTCATTGAAGAAAATTTATATTTGTAGGTTGTCATATGAAGATGGTTTCTGATTTTCCATACTTGACTATAGGAAAAACTTTTATATTATAGCCCAAGAAAAGTTTGAGTTTCATAAACTCTTAGCTTGAGTTTAAGAATTGTTTGAAGGGAAGGTATCAGTTTCATAAAAATGTAATGATGCGTAAAATTCAGAGCATTTCTTCCCTGACAGCACCAAATGTGGGCTCTTCTAGTTAAGTGGAACTGCATGTTTGGAAAGGATGTTGCCACTTGGTGAAGTGCTGGAGACTTGGCAATCAAAGGAGAGTTGGGAGAGTCTTCCAATTCATTTACCTGATATATAAACCACTGGCAGAATGCTGGGGACACCCATTCTCGTGCGTGAATGCCACAATCCATAAAAATAGCCTTTCTTCTTTCATTCTTTTTCCCAATCTATTTAAAAATAAACTTGAGATATTATTTTGCATGAACTCATACATTGAGCCTTTGTCGACCAATAACTCATTCATATTCTCAAAGCAATTATTTCCTCCATCTATTGTTGAATGAGAACCATGTATGCACATATTGTTCTCAGAAGGGACCATGGGACGTATCCTTAAATGTCTATACATAATTCATAATCTATTACAATGCATATTTTTCAAAATTTTTTTCTAGTGTCAGGGCAGCTGGTAGGCTTTTGAAAAAAACTGTGGCCCTGTGTTTTTATTTTATTGCTAACATCCTGTGTTCTGAGATATAGTTTATAAAGTCACTTTTGTTTCTGCCATTTCCTTTTGTTTTTTTCAGGTTTTGTAAACTGGGGATATTTACCCTGGAGTGGAGAAAAGCTTGTGTTGTGTAGGGCTAAGGGCCCCACGCTGGGTGCCAGATGTAGGGCTAAGGGCCCCACAGGGTCGTGGGATGTCCCTTGTGCTGTGCTGAGGCTCAGATCCAAGAAATAAAGAGATAGGACACAGAAATGCAAAGAAAGCACAGCTGGGCTCACGGGGGGCCACGCCACCTATAAGCAGAGACAGGTGAGGCCCTGAATGTCCAGAAGCATCTGTATTTATTGGGTATAGGTTAGGGGGTAGGGTAGTGAGTGAAGTCACCTTTAAGGTTAGTGATAGGTTCATGAGCAATAAAACAAGGGGTCCACCCCCATTAAGTCACCAAGGCGAGAAGGTGGACAGTGGCAGTAAGGAGTCCACCCCCATTAGGTCACTGAGGCATGGAGGTGGGCTGTGTGCAGTGAAGAGGGTGCAGTTTGCAGTACCTCTATCTATGGGCATGCTACTTCTAAGAATGTCTATAGGAGGATGCTTAAGTCACACAGCAGTGACACAGCTGTCAGGGTCTACCGCCACCTGCTGACAGCTTCCAATGAGTTCTATAGGAGGATGCTTTTGAGCTAGCACAGTAATGAGAGCTGACCAAGGTGTGATTATCTGGAGGGGTTTTGAGCCCTCGGATGCTCAAGGGGTTGCCGGTCTGAGGGCAGCCTTCCACAAGAACTGGAGGCAAGGTCCTACAACTCCTTTATCAGGAGGAGCGGCTCTTGCCCCAAGCCTGCCATACAGCAGGTATCTTTACGATACTGAACGCTGCCACCTGGGCCATGGATTTTTGTCCGGGTGTAACTGTTTTTCCCTTAAATTATGCTCTGCACCGTGTCTGCTCCAGACATTCCTCTGACTATAAGCTGCTTATTCTTTAATTCATGCTGTGTACCATGTTACTCTAGGCATTCCTCCGATTATGAACTAAGATATAGTTATATATATATATATATATGGAAATAACTGAGTGGTAAGATATTCTTTAGGAACTCATCCTATGAACTAATATATGATTATATAGAGAGGATTATATAAAGGGAAATAACTGAGTAGTAATACTATAAACTACTTTTCTAGTTAGTACCTGAGGTATTCTTCAGGTGCTAATTGTGCCAGTATTCTGCTTAGGTTGCCTTCCTCCGTACCTATATGGGGGGTTACCCACAGTGTTGGAGTGGGGAAGAGAAATAGTACTGGATACTTGAATGGCTGTCATTTTGAAGAGAGTGCAGATTTGCTTTTTGTGGTTGGAGACAATGAATGGGGATTTGGGGTGTGGATGGGCTTTTCAGTTGTTAAGTGGCTGCTTCAGGGAGCAATATCTCTAGATGTGCAAAAATCAAGCAGCAACTGAATGGAAATTGTTAGCTCCATCATAGGGAACCCTCCAGCAATACAGGGTTGAAATGCCTAACATACTGTTCTGCAGTCCTATGACTCTATGATATTTAAACTCCCTTCATGACATTCATTTATCAGTTTCACTGCATTTTAAGGGGCAAATGAGGGCTTTTTTTTTTTTTTAATACTACAGACATCACAGACTCATAATAAAGCTGTGGGTTGAAATATTTGTTTCAGTTTGTCCACTGTGTAATCTCTGACAAATGTTTATCTAGACACTTTCTCGGTTCCACCAAAACCACCTGTCACTTCTGTTCTTGAATGGATGCCCAGAGCTTAAATATTCTTTCAGAGATAATATGTATTGTCTCAAAATTAGCTCAGTTGTGTTACAAAGTAACTTTTAAATTCATGTTTTTCAACAATAATAAGAATTAGTGGTTCTTGAATTATTTTTACCTTTAGAACATATAGTGGATTATTTTCAACAGTAGATCCAATTTTAATACGAGAGATCATTTCGGGATGCTTATCCATCATCTTTTCAGTCCAAGCCACAATCTTAAGAACAAAACCAATTTTGAGAAATTAGAATAAAAGAAAAAAAATGACAACAAATATTAAGGATAACTTTAAAAAAAGGTTCAGGTATTTTATACTGTACCTTTTCCCAGTTATTGTATTTTGCATAGCTGTGCCTGCCTGGAATATCTTCTTTAACATCAAACTGTTTCTCAATCTCTTCTTGTAGGTCATGAATCAAGATTCTTTTTGACAGGGGAATGATAAAATACATGTTGTATCATGAGAAAGGAAAACACAGTTATCTTTCATTTGCAGAAAATTTCTCTTCCTTCTCTGGTATCTTTAATCAAGTTTGCTATGTTTCTTCATTATTCTCCTCTAGCCATCTCCTTTAGACATGTCATGTGTCTGGCTTCTGGTCTGCCCATTTATCTAGAGCTGTGCTGTCCAGTGTGATAGTCTCTAGCCCCAAGTGCCTACAGAATATGTGAAGTGGGGCTTGTCCAAGAGTAGATTGCTGTATGTGTAAAATATATACCAGATTTTGAAGATAGTAGTAAAGTCATATATATTATCTTACCAGTAAGTTTTATATTATTGTGTAGAAATAATATTTCAAATATATTGGGTTTAATAAAATATAGTGTTAATTTTACCTGTTGCTTTTTACTTTTTTAATGTGGCTACTAGAATATTTAAAAGTATGCATGTGACTTATATTGTACTGCTATGGTACTCCCCATTCTTCTCCAAAACACACATACATCTACATCCACATTAACACAGGCAACAAAGGATACTTTCATGCACACATCTACAGACCATACCTTATAATTTCACACTTTGAGATCTGGGAGAAATTTGAATAATAATAATAGTAAGCAGGTACTTAGCACTTACCCTGTGCCAGACATTGCTCTGATCTCCTTATGTACATTATTAATTTATTTAATCTTCACATGAGATTATTATGCTTATCTTACAGGTGAGAATAATGAGGTACAAAATGTTGAAACAACTTGTCTATAGTTATGGACCTAGAAAATGGCTTAGATGATTTGGAGGGGGTGAAATAAGAGGTGGGAAAAATCACTGGGAGACTAATGTTGGGGGTCAAGAAGCTTACACCTCATCATCTCCTATTTTTATCTCTTTCTGAGCCATCTCATGTCATCATTTTATGTAGTCTCATGGCTGTAATGGTCACCTGATGGTCAGTCATACTTGAATCCCCAGATCTGGCCTCTCCCCTGAACTCTGGGCTTATACATCCAACTGCCTACCAGTCGTTTTCACTTGGATTCAAATATCCATATTTTTAATACAGGCCAGGTACAGCTTTACATACATTATTTAACTAACCTTTTCAGTATTACCAATTTACAGATGGGGAAGCTAGTCCTCAGAAGGTTTAAATACTCACAGTTTATATATGGTGAAGTTGGGAATTTTAATACAAACTGCCTCATTTCAAGATTTATTTGTTTTAAAAATGTCATCTTCATCATATGTGCAAGTATTTTATTTATTTTGTCTGTCTGGAATTTTTTTTATTTGCTTCATTAATCTGTTTTCTTATGCCTTAATAGAAACCAAATCATATTTAATTACAGTAAAATTTAATACTGGATAGTGTATCTTATTCTTTTTTTCCAAAAATTTTGAGTAATTTCACCTATTTTAAATAAATATCTTGGCTGGGTGTGGTGGTCCACACCTGTAATCCCAGCACTTTGGGAGGCTGAGGCGGGCGGATCACATGAGGCCAGGAGTTTGAGACCAGCCTGGGCAACATGGTGAAACTGTTTCTTTACTAAAATTACAAGAGTTTGTCAGGCCTGGTAACAGACACCTGTAGTCGCAGCTACTCAAGTGGCTGATGCATGAGAATTGCTTGAACCCAGGAGGTGGAGGTTGCAGTGAGCTGAGATTGTGCCACTGAACTCCAGCCTGGGCGACAGAAAGAGACTCTGTCTCAAAAAAAAAAAAATGTCATATCAGAATCATTTTAGGAATTATTAGAGTCATCAGAAAAAATTGGATTTTGATAGACATTAAATTATTAATAAATATAAGAATTTTATTATTAATAATGGATCATAATATAGTTGTATCTTTTTGATTCTTCAGTAAAATTTTATATATTTTGGTTACCTATTTATAAATATAGTTTTTACCAGTTTTGTAAGTGGCTTTTTTTCTCACTACTTTTTTGAATTGGTTATGACAATATTCATATATTAAAAAACCAATTACTTTGATTACACTTAGCTATTTTATTAGATTAAAAATATCTTTTTACTTTAAAGAATTCTAGTTATGTCTTTAGGGTATCTTCTGTGTTATTTCTTCTGCCAATATCTATACTTTCTAATTTTCTCAGTAACTATTTCTTTTTTTTCTTGCTTTGCATTGGCCAAACTCTCTGAACCATGATAAATAATAGTAGCCATAGAGGGCATTCGTTTTTTTCTGCCTTTTACAGGAAAACTTATCTTTTACTGTTAAGAATGATGTTGAATGTCACTTTGAGGTTAATATGGCAGTATCAATTTATATGATCAAATTATTGTCCATTGATGTATGGTTGCATTAAAACCTATTATTAGATTCCTTAATATGTTAAATATTATTTTACAGCTGTAGGAGATTTACAAACACCCTCATAAAAAGCCTTGTTTGTCTTATTTTAGATACCGTTCTAAAAATCTTGTTTAATCTAGAAATAATGCATTGAATGTAGGGAAAATGACTTGCTGAAAGCAAGCATCGAGCACACTGTTATCCATAGGTGACAGCTGACAGCAAAAAGAAAAAAAAAAGAAAAGTAAAATAACTCCCTAGACAGAAGGACTTAGGAAACATGGGTCAGTAGTCTCATCATAACACAGTATCAAAATTCATATTGATAATGACAATCCTTTACCCAAAGGTAAACCATATTCAATATACTCTATTTTGCAGGGCAGAAAATTATTGTTTATAATGGAAATGTTTTAATAAAAATATTAAAAAGAAAGGATTTCTTGAAGTTGTACTTATCTGAACAATTTTCTTTTTTTGGCTTATCTCATTTCTCATTGACTCTATATAAAAAAAGTCATTACCCACCTTTTGGTAATGAAATGCACATGTATTTTTCTGCTTTTAGCATTGAGTCCTGTATGCAGGAAGATGTCTGTTTTTTAATATTCATTCTAATCTTTGGGACAATATCATATACTCTTTTCATCACCATAAATCCTATGAAATAAGGAAGCAGTGAGTGACCTGTGTTCAGACCTTCTTGGGTTCCAAGCCCAGTTCGGCTACATAATGCTAAATACAATCTTGGGCAGTTTAGTTACCCTCTGAACCTCAGTTTTCCAACTTTTCCAATTGTGGTGACCAGGCTTGTGGTGAGAATGAAATGAAGTAAAACCTAAGTGCTTGGTGGCCTCAAGCCACAATGAACTTCAGAATCATAGTGAAGTTGGTCACAAAATTGACAATCATTTTACAGACATAACATTTTTAAAGCAGGCTTTGATGCTATGTAGATGTTTGACTCTTTGATTTCTTCAATTTCTTATAACAATGAGCTATGACACTGACACTGCTGAGCTCCACTCTACTTGTTGGTTTCTCCTTGCTGATTGACTGATCTGAATTTTGAGGTGGAACGCAAATGCCGTATTCCCCTAATTAGAGTTTTTTTTAGCACATGGGACCAAGTACTGCTCATGAATATTGGTTCCTAATAGCAGCACTGACAAGCACATCATTATGGACATTATATCTAACTCACTGTATGCTTTGCTTTTGACTTATGATGAATCTAGGATTTCTGAGAAAATAAACTCATGACAGAAATTTGGAATCAGGTGGAGAGGGTTGCACTGAAACTCACACGAAGCTCGAGAAGGTTTGAAATTATATTTTGGGTGGTCATTATAGGCATAATTAATTGCTTTAAGCTCTAGAGAGGGCACATGGCTTTTGCTCCACCTGCATTAACAGAAGTAGAGGAACCAGGCAGAAGAGAAATTTTATGGTCCCAGGGGTTGATTTGTAACATAAGGCGGTATTAATTAGTCACAGGAAGCTTGTATCTAGGAATATTTTTAGACTTACACATATCAATTTAACTCTTGTGATAACAGCAGAAAAATAAATAGTGTGAGTTGAAGTACAACTTTTCCACAAGTGATGCAGCTGCGTGAGAGCATCAGAACGGTGCCAGCTTGTTGCTGATAGGGGCTAGAAATTAAGCCTAAGACTGGAAATTAAGAACTGGGGCCAGATGTTATTTTCACGAGCCCTTCCACTAACCAGCAGCCAGGCATAAACAGATGAAACCAAATTATTTTTTCTCAAATATTATTTAGTGCTCCAAAATTTGTTTAAGAAAATTTCTAAATTTAGGTGAAAGGATAAATAATTATCACTGGGGGTTGAATAAGACAAATGGTTAATGTTTACTGAAACTTTCTTATGAGCCAGGCATTTTTCTCAGTACTGTGTTCACATTTTATCACTCAACATGATTAATTGGGTACCGTTATCACTCCTTGTTTTTATGGAGGTTTGGTCAATTTCCAAAATTGACACAACTGTTAAAATGTAGAAGTTGGGATTTGAACCTAGAGGGTCTGATGTCAGTACCCTAGCTATGAGCCATTGTACAACAATGCTTTCATCACGAGAGTAAAATCCTGGGTATTGCCATCAGGCCTGTACTCTCCTTAGTCTTTAGGGCTTGTGTAGGGTTGGCCCAATCAACCAACTCTCTTGGAAGTCTGTCTCCCAAGTTCAGGGAGTAAGTAAGAGGTGCAGAGAAGAGATGAGATAAATTCTACTTTGACAGTTTCAAGGGTCCCATCCTTTGCTGCTTTTAGAAAGCAACAAAGAAGGACTGGAGAACTGTAGGCCAATGTATGTGACTGTCATAGGCTCTGGGGTGTGTGTGTGTGTGTGTGTGTGCATGCGTGCACTGGGGAAAGATGTTTCAGGAAGGCAGGATCACTGTCAGGTTGTTTTATAAACGGGACTAAATTCTCCTGATGCCCACATTACACTAGGATATGGGGGTATTCAAAAAGCATGGTTTAAGGTTTCCATAAGATTCAATATCCTCCTGGTAACTCTCTAATTTGGTTACCACACATCAGACTCTACACTTACTGACGTGGATTTCCCAACGTTTGAGCAATACTACTCATTTATTCACTGCAAGGAAAGTAGAGTATCTGGTGATAGCCTCTATTTATTCCCTGTTGCAGTGTGTGTGTGTGTGTGTGTGTGTGTGTGTGTGTGTGTGTGTGTGCATATGTATGTGCATTCATAAAGGACCAGGCAAAGAGCAACTTTATGATCCCAGTCAATCTTCAGGAAACCCCTATGAAATCGGTTCCATTATAATTCCCATTTTATAGATGAGGTATGAGGTAAAGCAAAGTTAAATAAATTGCCAATGTGAAATACCTAATGCATAGCTTGAACAGGACTGGATGCAGACAGCCTTGCTTCAGAACTCACTTTCCTACCCTCCACACTCCTGTTTGTCACATGACCAATTGTAACTTCAACATTTGTAGCATGTTGTAGCATGTAGCATGTTATAGTATAACATGCATGTTATACTCCTAGGTAAGTAATAGTAAAAATGTGAAACAGAAGAAAAAGATGAATGGAATGACACATTAGAATGATTTATTTGATTGAAACACTTGCTAGTACTCTGTATATCCATGGAATATGAATTTGTATCTGAAGGAACATTATTATTAGGCAGTTAGGCATTAATATGAGGTGTTGATTATCACTGTGTCAGTTTGACATATATCTCTTTTGCATTTCTCACATAATCTTATAGGGATCCTAATAAGATTTTATTTAATTGTACCATTTGAGTTTTATTATTATATTAATAATTGTTTTCTGAGTTATCTTTCGTTAACAACTCTTTATTTTCTAATTTTAACTTTTGATCAAAGAAGAGACAATGTTAAAAATTGATTACCTAAAATGTGAACAATGTTAAAAACACTAGGGTTTTTAACTGCTGAATCCAAGTACAGTGTCTGCCCCAGAGGCTCAGTCCAATGGATGTGCTTTCCCTTTGATATTTGTTCACCAGTCTGTTTGGATTTGTTAGTATATTCATGTTGTTTGTTTTTTGAATTTGGCCTTTTATGATTTTGTAAATAAAAAAGGAAACAAATATGTTACTTTAAACTAAAATCTGGCATAGTAATTTAATTTTCTAAAAATTAAAAACATCACACAGATGCTTTAAACTAAATAGTGGTTGATATGCACTGTCTAATGAAGGATGTCTAAGTAAATCATTGTGTCAAACCAGCCTCTTAATATGGTTTAATTCAGCCTGATGCCTGCGTCTGACCAGATGTTTCTGTTCTTAGAACTCTTTTCTGTTACTGACTGACACCAAGTAACACATATAATTAATATGCAAATAAAATTATGTGTATAATTAGTACTTGGAGACAAGATCTTAGATAGTTTTTGTCTGCACAATCACTTTACATTTTTATATTTCTGAGGAAGGTAACTAATTATGTGGTTTTCCCATAACTGTTGCTGATTTGAGTTACTTTCTAGAATTCATGTCTTAATTTAATAAAAGCAATTTTTATAGGTCATTTAACACTTTGGTTCTTGATGTAAATAGCAAGGAACTCCTTTGTCATAAGACAAAGTGAAAAACACACTAATTTGAGGCTCTGGATTTAGACCTCTAGTTGAATCAGAATCATTTCAGGCTAGGAGAGGCCTAGAGGGCCAAAGAAGAAAAATGTGAGCTATTTCATAAATTGAAAGGATGCTAGCTGCCTGCCTAGGTGTCTTACAGTGATTTACACCACTATCCATGCTCATGCCAAGCAACTAGCTCTTCTAGATACATTTTCTACATTGTAACTGCATTACAGGGCTATTAAGGAAATCATAATACCTAATTTTTTACCTTACTGTTCAAGCCAAATTATATAAAAGTTGGCCACACCACTATTTAATTTTAGCTTGGGACGAATGCTTTGTAAGAATTAGTTTATCATAGGAATCCAGACCAGGTCCATATTATTGAGGTAAAGTGAAGAGTGTAATAACTTAGCCACATATACTAGAAAGCTGACAATGAAGTGAATCAGGAGGCACAGTAACCAGGGGTTGTTTAAGATAGAAGGTTGATTTCTTTTAGATGAAGAGTCGAGACATTATCTGAACCTTAGCGTAAGCAGATAATGTAATACAAATTCCTGCAATCTTGTAGTTATATTTTTGAAGTGTCTAATTTTAATGATGCAATTTATAAAAACACAGCAAAAACCCATATCGGTATATTAATTTAAAAGGATTAAAAGCTGGTATCAATTCATTTTGAATTATATATTTTCAATTTGTTAACTTTTATATTTATACTACAACCTTCTTGAAACAGTAACAAAACCAAAAAACAGTGATCAATAACCATCACAAATAATAGAATGCTACCTTTAAAGCCATGATACAAATGCTTTTGCTTACTTGTCTTATGTATGTGATTTTTAAATTTCAATAGAATTTCTATTTATTTGAGATATTATGACAATATCATAAATACAGTCAAGTCATGTTGAGTGGTAGTAACTCCTGACTGCAACATAACATACTGACATCAATAGGATCTTTCTTTATCTCAGCCAGAAGACCTTTTGAGTTAAACCACCAAGTCAGGTAATGGAGGTATAAATGGTAAGTTGAAAAAAAAAAAGGGAACTACTGTTCAGCAGTGTTTTGACAATGAGGGTCTCAATAAAGGGGAATCCTGGCATGACATGGCCTTGGGAAGTTAAAATTGGACTCCTCAGTACCTCGAACTATGAAATGTTTGAAAGTATAAAAACACATTTTATTTTCTAAATTATGCATTGATTTCTGATGTTCATTGCTGGGCTCTCTTCTCATTTACTGCCCAGGGCTCAGACTGTGCATGGCCCATGGTTGGTGCTTAATATATTCACATTTTCTCTTATTTCTCTGTGGGGCCAGAATGACTAATTTCTGCATCTTTATCTATTTGAGATTCTTTTTTCTTTGATTTAAACCTTATTCTACAGCTTTGCTTGTACTTTCTCTGAGCAAGATTTTTTCATATTTATTTATTTATTATATATTTTTAATTGCTGTATCTCTGACATACCAACAAGTAATTGTTCCTTTTTGTTTGTTTGTTTTTATTTCCTTTTATGTATCAGGAAAATTCAAATGCATAAAAGAAGGCCAGCACCAGTAGCCCAGGAGCACTGGGCCGGTTACCTGTCAGTAGTGATGACTTGTGGCTAAACCATTCATGCCTGCTCATGTGGGCTCTGTGCTTATGAGGGGCTGATTTTGGAGATGGTGGAATAGGTTTGTTATTCTTATAGATAAGAGCAAATGTAAGATGGAAGTTGAGCTGCCAAGTTTGATCCTAACACCTCCATAAACCAGCTTTAATAATGCGATAGCATGTTTGGAAGTAACTGTGATCTGTATCTTACAGAGAGAGCTTTCATTTTGGGGGTCCCAATTAAAAGTAGTTTTATTGTAATAGTTTCCTTTATTTCAGAGCTCCCAAAACTTTGAATATCCAACAAATTTCAATATTTGCAAAGGACTTACTCATAATGCATATTATTTTGATCCAAGGCAGACTGGATGGCTTGGGATTCCTTCTCACTAACTCGGAAATCCACCGTCATATTAGCAGCTACATGGTGGGTGGCACTTGGATACCAGAAGTCAAGCTGCAGAGATAAGCACAATGTTAGTAAGAGTTTATTTGCTTACCCGACACATATTTATTAAGAAATGATCATGTCTCAGACACCATGAAAGGAATTTGGGGCTCAGCATGACCCTTCTTTCAATAAGTTTATGGAATTTTTGCAAATATATTTAAGAACTGTTGAATATTAGGGAGGAGGAAAGAAACCTTCCCAGTGCCTGATCACTTTATTTTTAGGACATCAGGTCTATCAAGGCAAAAAGGATGGGCAGCTCTTTTGGTTAATTTTCCCCCCACAATTTTGGGCTTGAATAGGATCACAGTTCATCTAGCCACAGAATCTGGCTTTAATTGGAAATTTAGATTAAATATCTGGTTAGTTAGTCTTCAAAACCTGATGTTCCTATAAACTCTGGAAATCCTGAAAGTCTTACATCCAACAGTTGGTATAGTCTCCTAGCAATGTCATTTTTCTAGCAATATGTCCTTGGGCAAGTTACAAGAACTCTTTAAATTTTAGTACTCTCTCTTAAAATAATGGGGCAAATGAGAGTCCACTGGAAAGTGTTGGGAAGATTGTGAAATAGGTCCGTGGTCTGGGGCATGAAGACATTTAACAGATGCAGATTTTTTTCCCCTTTCTCTTCCTCTAGCTGACAATTTCAAAATTTGATATATGAGCTCAAAAGTATAGCATTCAGATCAAAATAACTTTGAAAAGATTCCAGTTCTTGTGGTTCTTCAAAATCATACTCAACCACGAAACTAAATGAAGTACAAGACCCCAGCCTCGGAAATGTGAAGGAAAACCTCAGTTTCCACCCTCACGTGTGCATGTGTCTAGGTTTGCCTGGCTCTTTCTTAGTTGAATTCCCCTCTCCCTCTAGGTCAATCAGTTATGTGACAATATGAGGCTGCTATGAACCAACCAATGTTTGTTTTTTTTGATCAAAAAACTACAGCATGAGTTGGATATAGGAGAGATGTAGTGTGATGCAAAGGCAAGTTAGGCAGAGCCATCTGATCACAACAGACATTCCTCTGTTCCAGCAGGGTAATGTGCAGAAAGAGTTTAGAGCTCAGTGAACTTTCATTTATGAAGCACGAGGCACAGAGCTAGGTGCCATAGTTGTAGAGACCAGTAAGGGACTTACGGGAAGTGAAAGATTTGGTGTGGAACACAGAGCCATCCATGCATGTTTCCAACATGTTAACCAATGCCAGAGGAAGGAGCCGGGTGTTTCAGGAGCACAAGGAACAGCCAAAACTGGGTAATGAGAATTGAAGAGATTTCCTGCAGGAGATACTATCCGAGCTGGATCTTGAGAAATAAGCAGGACTTGCCCAGGTCAAAAGGGAGAGAAACATGTTCCTCAAGAGAAAAGGTGTATAGGGCCAAGATGGGTGAGTTTTCAGTGTTTATGGGGCTTGAAGGATGAGGAAGAAGGTGGAGGAGCAAGATGTTGAAGAGGCCAATAGTTTGGCAGATCCTAAAAGGCTTTGAATGCTATACTAATACCAATAGAAAATACTTCTGGCTGAGCATGATGGCTCATGCCTGTAATCCCAGCACTTTGGGAAGCTGAGGCAGGCATATCACTTGAGGTCAGGAGTTTGAGACCAGCTGGCTACATGGCAAAACCCTGTCTTTACTAAAAACACAAAAATTAGCTGGGCATGGTGGTGGGTGCCTGTAATCCCAGCTACTAGGGAGGCTGAGGCAGGTGAATCGCTTGAACCTGGGAGTCGGAGGCTGTAGAGATCATGCCACTGCACTCCAGCCTGGGTGACAGAGTGAGACTCTCTCAAAACAAAAACAAAAACAAACCAACAAACAAACGCTTCTATGGTGCTTAATATGGTAGGTCTGCTTCTGAGTGCTATCCAAAGCATACTTAGTTTTTGTAGCAACTCTAGGAAGTAGGTATGATTATTATCCCCATTTTATAGAAGAGAAAATTGAGACCCAGAGATGTTGAGTAACTTGCCTACGGCTACAGAGCTAGTGTAGCGCTGGGATTTGAATGTAAGCATTTGACTTTGAAGAAGATGCTTTTTCCATGAGGCTGCCTCTCAGTAATGACCCTTAAATGGAGGAATGCAATTGTCAGGTTTTAGAGTGAGCAATCAGGATGCAATGCAGACTTGGCTTTGTGGGAGGCAAGGCTAGAACCCTGATTGTTAGTTAAGGGACTATGGAGATTGTCCTTGCAAAAGGTAGAGTGCACATGAACTTGGTAGCGGCAGTGGAATGGAGTGGAGGGCAATGTGTGGGTTTGAGAAACAGCTGGGAGTTAGACTAGGCAGAGTCTTTGATTTGATGTAGAGATAACAGTGTGTGTGACTGGAATAAACTCCAGATCCAATTCTGGGTTTAAATCTGATGTGTAATCTTGGTCATTTAATTTGTTGTCTTTGCACTTGAGTTCTTCTGTTTCAGATGAGTTATATTATGACCCTGACATTGAGAATCTGTTGGAGAATTTGAAGTGACACATGTAAGCTGCTGGCTCAATGTGCCTTTTATTTAGGAGCAGCTGAATACATGATAAAATTATTTTAAACTGTTGGATTTTAAAGGATTGATCTAACTTTTAAAGTCTTATTTGAAAATGTACCTGCTCTTGGAAAGGGGTCACATCTCAATATTAGTCAGTGCCTCAACATTTTTAGTTAGTCCTCTAACAGAATTTATGGCGCCAGAGGGGATGAGGGTGGGAGTGGGGAGAATGGAGAGGAAAAGGGCACCAGCAGGCGAGAGAAAGATGCCTTGATAAGGAAGCCAAGAACAGCTCCTGAGTTCACAGTTTTACCTTGAAAAAGCTGGTATTTGCAAAGTTTTTGGGTGGAAAAATGAAAAGTGGTAGTCTTGGAAACCAAAACCAAAACTGAGACAGGCGAAGTATTGGCCATTGGCTAAATTGTCCAGATAGCGCCTGCTTTCCCCTTTATGTTCAGTAGTCTTTTGTAGCCCTGTGGGCATAAACAGTAAAATAAGAAGCACCTTTTAGAGAACAGTAAGAAAAGATAAAATATCCCTTTAAATGCTTACCTCATTGGTTTTGGCCAAGTCCTTGATGATGTCTGCTTGTTTTTCATCCTGGGGCTTCACGCGGAACACCTTCTCCCTTTACAGAGGCAAATGAAAAAAATAGTGAACTGTAAAGAAACAACCCTTAATTCTCTTCCCACACAGACACTGGAACACAAGAAGTAAGATTTACCTGTCAAAGCGGACAGGAGCAATTGCAAGAGTGGTTGCAATCAAACTCATGGGCAGGATGAGTCTCATGGTTCTTTTTTGCCTGCCTTGAGACCCTCTGGCAGTTTTATGCCTCAGCCCTTATCTTGATGAGCAATTAATTTCCTCTTAGGGTTCTGTTGCACAAATGGTTCCCCTTCCTTCCCATAACAGATTTTTTTTTTTTTTCAGCTGGGGAGGGAAGAAACATTAACCCTCTAAGCCCATGCTACTTATCCACCGTTTGCAACAGGAAATATCCATTTTACAGATACAGGACAGGAAGCAAATGACTTTAGCAAATAACTTGCCCAAGGTAACAGAGAAAATATGTTCACGGAGCTGGGATTTACCAGTTCTGTCTGTTCTAAAATATTACGCTACTATTCTGCTTGAATTGCATGATGGAAGAAATCAGTTTTAAAATTTGCACTAGGAGACTGAGATGAATTTGGGTATCTGGCCACAAAACCTTGGTGATTGGTTCATAATAATGTAAAATATATTTTTGAAGTTAGATTGTAAGTTGTGAAATTAAAAAAATTTAAATTACAAAATATTAGGAATGTACCAAAAATGCTGTAAGTACTATGGCAAACATTGAAGTGTTCACCATTTAGATTTTACAATGATAACACTTTGGTTATCTCTTAGTAAAGAAGTAAACTCTAAAGACCTAAAGCACTACCCTAACTCTTCGCCCTTCTCTTCTCTCTGTACTAAGAGGTGACTCCTATTTCTAAGACAACTTGAGGACTCCTTGAGAGCAAGAAAATATCAATGCTATAATGTTTATTAATTGGACACTGACTTCAGAGCCTGGATGCTGTACATGCAGCATGTTTTTTAACTTTTTTTGTTTAAATAAGGAGAATTCTTTCATAAGGAAAGAGCTAGTACAATCACATATTTGAAAGGAGAAACAATAGGTTCTGAACCAGGGAGAAAACGTGAGGGTGAGTGTGCCAGCACTGGCCTGGTGAATCCTTGATTCCTTTTCCCATCCAAGGTAAGTTTCTCAAAATAACGTATAAACAGGCTGCACATTACACCTCTAACCATCGTTTGCCCTTTTAAATATCTGATCTATGTGAAAAGACAAAGAGGAAAGGCCAAAACATAAACAAAAGGAAACAAAAACAAGATGCAACCCTCTCAAGAACCAAACAAAACAACCCCCAAATCCTTTTTTACTACACAAGGCATGAGGTCAAAAGCTTAAGAGTACAGTATCCCCTTTAGTCCATGGGAGAAAGGTGTCCACACAGAGCCTTAGCAGGAATTTCCACTCTGAGGCTTCAGAATATGCTGAAGATGGAGCTGTGGGGGTGCCATTACCATCCTGGAGGCCACCAACTGGGGTGGAGAATCAGTGAACAGCAGAGTCTCTCGTGCTCAAAGACCACCAGCCAAATATGCACTGGTGGCCCTGGTGGAGCATGGCTGGGTGACACTGTCCATCCCCACACTGAGCCACTCCTGTCCTGCTTAGGTCCATCACGTTTCAGAGGAGAGCCGGTTTTCTGGAAGCCTACATTTCCCATTTGTCACAGAACACAGCAGAGCACACACACTCTGGTATCCTTGGTGTTCAAAGGACATTTCCAAAAAACCCTCTAACCCAGGCTTGCTCTGCCAGAAGTGAAAAAGGACAAATGAAGATTTGAGGGGCAGCCTGCAGCTACTTGGCAGAGGGGAACCAAATGGCAGGAAGGAGGCTCCCCCGGAGCTGCCAGCCTGCTGCAGCAGACCAGGCCAAAGCATGGCCCTGCACCTGTGTGCACTCAGCTTCCAGAAGGCGTCACTGATCCCGAAGGCAGGTCCAGAAGATGGGAGGGCGACCGCACTGATGTCAATGTTTTTAGCAAGGTACCTCAGTGTCCCTAGACGTGACTGGGAGGACCTTTTGAAAGTCGAATTAATGGGAGAGAGATCCAAGATGGCCGATCACTAGTAGCTCAGGATTGCAGCTCCCAGTGAAAGCGCAGAGAGCCAGTGGACGCCGCACTTGCCGATAAATTTTTGCTGTCCACGGACCAGGACGTTCCCAGCGGAGGAGCCCCACAGGTGGCCAGCGCGACCCTTTCGGCTGGCGTGGCTTTTTTGCCGGCGCCTTGGCTCCGCGGCTCTTGGTGCGGAGTAAACGGGACTGAGTCTCCTTTAGGATGATGTTTGGAGCTCTGTGAAAGCAGAGAAGTCCATCCAGCTGATTGAAAAAGGGACTGAAGAGGGAAGTCAGACCGGAGACCCCCGGGCAGAAAAGCACCACGAACTTCAACGCTGCTGTTTTAGCTAGCATTGTGAGTCGCCACAGCAAAAATTACATAGATTCTGGAGCTGGGAATTAACAAGCTCCACGTCCACTCAGAGATCTAATTCGAAAGTTGGTAATTATAAAGACGACAGATGGATAAAGCCATAAAGATGCCAAGAAGCCACCGTAAAAAAACTGAGAACACTCAAAATCAGAAAGTCTCTCCTTCTACAGAGGACGCTAGTTCCTCATCAGTAACGGAACAAGGCTTGATGGAAAACGAGTGTGAAGAATCATCAGAATTAGGCTTCAGAAGGTGGATAATAAGAAACTTCTGTGA